>JAVTVY010030981.1:0-13008 GCA_036873755.1 Hanleya hanleyi | reverse complement strand
GCACATCCACAACACAACTGAAATTCAGGCAAATTTACCACCCTGATTAGTAAGTTCCCGACCCTATTCAGGTACGTAAAATCCCCTAAAATTCAGGTAATTTAGCTTTAATTCATGGATGATATACCTGAATTTCAGGAAATTATCCCTGGATTTCAGGTAATATCCCTGAAATTAAGTTGTGGATGTGCAGCCTGATCTATTCAGGATTATTCCCTGATTATTTCTGAGAGTGTAGGCAGGCTCTCTCCCTCACACATACTCACAGACAGGCTCTCTCCCTCACACACACTCACAGACAGGCTCTCTCCCTCACACACACTCACAGATTTTATTGAGTTCCACTCTCACAGTCACGATTCACACACACACATAACCCAGATGAATAATAGCATAATTAAACACGGATACCAGTTAAAACGAGTTTCAAACACAGCTGATGGACATGTGGCACCCTTCAGGAAAGGAATGACCAATTTTCACAGATCACAGGGCCTCCTTGGCCAATGAGGCAAAACAGTAGTACGGTTGTCTTTTTAGAGCCAAACACAGGATTTAGCGAAGGGCTCCTGCAATCACATTCCTAATGTCGTTGGTTCAGACATGTAGGCGACATTGCGCAGCAACATTTTACTGAATTCACCACAGACCGAACGATTCACAGCCATTGTACAAGGGGCAGCAGACAGCCCAGAATTACTGATGTTGTTGTTGTATTCATGAGTCGCACGACTATTAAACTGGCGACCACCGTTCTGTTGGTTGTGTCCCATAGGCTCTAAGAGTTCGCCCGACCATGTCGACTTTAAGTATTCCATTGAGATATACTATCTGGCTCGGAGGTGTTCGGTCGATTGATGGCCACGGAACACGGAGGCGAGACCTTGTTCTGTAAATATGGGTTCGTGTTAAAGTGCATCATAATAAACCGCTGACCAGATTTTCCTTGACAACGGCTGCCTGATAAATGCCCGAGACATGCATAGAAGAGATTGTGTACACGGTGCTTATATAAATAGATTAATATACAACAAAAATCCAACAGCAAAATTTAAGTATTTTCGAAACTACTCTTTCGACCATTATGGAAGCACCAGATTTGGGACTGGAAGGCCATATACTGGATTTAATATCAAACTGTGTTAAGGATCTTTCCGAGAATTATTTCTAAACTATTCCACACTTAGAAGTTCGACAAACTGGACACATACGTGATCTGGTGACACTGTGAGAAAATCCGGTTTGTAAGGACGTGAACATAAACAGGAAATATAAGTCCTTCGCTTGATGTTTCTATGACGACTCGCTGTGAAGGTTTCTTTCCATACAAATTATCAAACCAGCCTTAAAAGAGAGACAGATCAGATATATGCTATATGGACATGACTTGGTCACACAAATACTGAACTGTACACAATTAAGTACAAATCTATATAGATCAAGCTGTGGTATCTCAGAATACCACAACTTGGGTTTGGTAGCCATTTAGTGTTCCTTGTCGGTGTAAAACTCCGAGGTACGCTTCACACAAGGTTTTGCGACACCATCCGACACACTAAACATTCTCATTAAGGGCAGAGATTTAAAACTCTCCACAGTTTATATTTCTACCATAAAATGTTACTCTAAAGTTTGTAACAATGGTGCCAATCTCAACATAATTGAACAAGACAGGAAGTTCATGCCTGGATGCGACTCAAGATCTTAGCCATCATATTATATTTATCCTTCGCATCTAAGATAATGTGACCTCAGTCCAAAATGAGAACTTCGCTCTAAATGCTCTGTCCGAAAAGTATCAATGGTACACAGTCATTGTGAAAAAAAATGCCCAGACACCTCCTATGTGTACCAGAGATACACATATTACGTAATATATGTGTACATATGTTGTACGCGTTCGATTTGTTCACTCCTGATTAGGCCTACTGGTAACAGATTGACGTGGGTATGGCCAAGTCGTCTCTATTTAGCATTTCAGATGTTGGAGAGAAATTCATATCATTATCACCGAAGATACATAACGAATGTGTGAGCTATATTGAGACCTCTTGGAGTTGTCCAACCCGTTTACCGAAAACACAACGAATGTGTGCAATATAAACACATCATTCTGTGTAGTTTAGAAAGTACACACTATTACCGCTACACATATGATACGAGACGTGTATGTGCTACAGTAAGTGTGTACCAGAAATAGCCTGTTCATATACACAGTAGGGGAGAAGCATTGATATCGAATATTTGACCGCAGTTTTGTCACGTAGCGGAGGGAGAGCGACCCGTACTTACAGGTGTAAAATATGTGTACTACACCGTTCCAACGTGTAAGCAGGTTAGGCTAAACACAGAGGATAGTAGTAGAGAATACGTATTAATACGCATATTGACCTTTGACTTCTGAGACGTCCCAGTCACGTCACCGAAAGTGATTTTTACCCTATCATTTCCGGTCACGTGATTGTGACGTCAATAAGTTAAAGGTCAATATGCGGGTAAATACGCATTGCCTATACTATCACTGAACGCTGAAATAGTCTGTGTGAGACTACTGTCATGAAAACAACCCTATGTATGTACAAAGTGAGAGTTTTCAATGGATACCCTGCACGACATTTTTGGCAAAAGCACAAGTCCACAGTGCGCTAATAATTTCAAAAGTACTTTCCAATTTAAAACACCGCTGCAGATATTACATGAAGGCACAACACACGCATATATGCCGTTTCAATAGGTTTGAAACTCAAAAAGACAATGACGTAGAAAATGCCAAGTGGTAATTCAATGGATCATTATTGCAGGTTACCAAGTACAAGACTTCATTGATCTGATATTTCGAAGCAGAATATAGACGGGTTGTAATTCAGTCGATCAGCAGCAGGAATTCTCTTTGATTCGATACACCATTTGGAGACGGGAAATGATAATTAAGAAGTGAATACCAAGGCTTGTCGAATGCATGAGTTTTGAGGTCTAACATTGGTAGTTGGTGATCGGGTAAAACGGTTTTTTTTTTCGAAACCTTGAAGAGCAACACGTACTGCGCGACAACAGGAAATGCGTAAGAACAAGAAAATGTGTTTTATTTCTCCACCTAAGAAACGAATAGGAAACTTCGCCGTAAACTCTTTTTCCAATTATTTGAATTGCTATAATACTGACGGCGACCTACCTCTGACAAGACCGACGGATTGAGATATTTCATTTCTCCTGAGGAAGTTCTATAGATTCGGATAATGATGGTGGTAAAACAGTCCCAACAGAGTAACCCACATTTTTATTGATTGATCCATCGGCGTTAACGATCCATTCAAGCCAGTTTCGTAGGCTTCATCACATCGGACACGTTTTGCTCCCAACTGTCGGCTCGTAACGCCAGAATAATGATTGTTTATGATACAAATTCCGGCAGTGGGCCAGGAGAGATCTTGGTGGATATCGGTGGGACTTCTTTTTAGCGCTAAAGGATAATTATTTACTGGAATCTTTCTCTATCCAAAGCAAAAGGGCAGACGATGGCTGTCTAGGAGATTTTTTTCAGACATTGCTTCGAGATGACAGATCATGATAGTTCGATCTCCTACATAACCATAGCGTGTCCAGCGATCTCCTGAAATCGCTTGATCTATCCCCAACATACGTCATGAAATATCTATATACGATAACGTAACATCCGACCAACACCAATAAGAGCTCTCCAACTGGCATTTCCTTGGAAAGGAACTGTCACAGGAAGCTCTTCAAATTCTATCTAGCACGCGACGGGGAGCAAATTAAAACTCCTTCTTTCAACTCGACCAACAAGTATCGAATTACACTTCTAAGATGGGAACGCGACAGAATATTCAAAGCTGAGAGAATAATTCAGGTAAGACGAATGACAGTACTCTGAAGATTTCATGTATTTACATTTTTGCATTTTATTTGGTATCTTGTCCAAAATAGTTTAAAGCATATCGATATTAAGCAAATACAACTTGCGATCTTTGCAAGATATTTAATCTCATACACATCAGATTTTTATTTGCAAAATGACCTTTTCAAAAAATAAGCTCAAACATTTCGGAACTCTTTTGCCAGAACTTTTGGATATAAAACTTTGTCAACTCGAGAAATTCAGAATCTGTACACAATTTATATACAATTTAAAATGTCCGAATTTCTACAGGTTTTCACAGCTATTATTTTGTATCGGCAAAACGACACCAGCAGATTCAAGGCGCAGAACGAAACAAATCATGTGGTCCTCAACTCATCTTGCCATATAACAGCACGCGACATTGCATTAAGTAAAGGTCGCGTGTCACTGCATTTTCATGCCATTTGTTGCACGCTCAGAGAAAGACCAGATATTGCACAAATTAAATTAATATTTTCCTTCCAAAATGGATGCGTAGATTTTTTTCTGTATGCAGGACTGCATATAACTGCATTATAACAAACAATAGCTCATTAAAACAACAGCCAAGGGAAACGTGCAGGTACGCCATCAAAGAAAATAAAACCTCGTGTATAATCTACAAAGGCATGCGTATTAATTGCCCAACGAATGACTTACAGTGTATCTTTCAAAAACAAGTTAAGACTGTTTATAACAATATAAATTAAACAAACATTGAATAAAATTGACTAGTTAAATTATCTTTCTTCTAAAGAGACTGGGCTGTGACCAGACACTCACACTACATGTACTAGCGTTCAAAATGGAGGCACGCTGAATTATAGGGCGTCGGTCTCTAGGACATACATTGTGGGGGTAAGTAAGCAGACAATCAAATGGTGGAATTGGACTACCACCAAAGTTGGCATATTTTCTCATAGAAGCCTAGTAAATTACAAACAACACATTCAGAGTATTCCAGTATTGGAAATTGAGTTTCTATTGATGGGTTTACTGAGATTGTAGGCCCATATTCGTAACATCCATTGATCACTGGAGCCAGCGCTATTGTAACAACAGAACCGACATGCGCTCGCAACAATTCTGGTATAGGCACGCTCACCAAGTAGCTCTGGTTAATATCGCAGATTTATGAGAGTGTAATTTCCAGAGATGACATCACCACCAACACTTAAAACAATTTTTTCGAAATATTAAGCCGTTAAATGATCACATGTTGATTTCATCTATTCAATGGGCGTTGTCAATTTCGCTATACCGATTCGGCTGTAGCACTCGAGGCATCCGGTGTTCACAATTAATTAAATGTCGTGTTACATGACGGGACTGGCTCAGTTTTGGAAACCTTTTATCTCCTGAACCGTAATAGATACGGACTTGTAATTTGTTGTAATTTGTTGCCTGTTACTTCCAATAACGAGTTCTTTCGTTGAAAATGACTCTGTACCGAGAACAGTAATTGTAGAAAACTTAAGAAGTTACGAGAAAACCATTAGTTTGAAATAATACAGCGTAGACAGAGGCTCAGCGATATTGGTATTGGAAAACAAACAAGGAGAATAACTTGCTTCACCGGAAGTACGCGCGCCTGTTCTTCAAGAACACACGAGTATTGGTGTTTTCCAGGCAGGCTCGGCAGGGATGGCATTAGGTGTCTAGGATAAAAGTGCCTAAAACCAGTGAACATTTGCTGTTGCCGTTTATTTGGAATGTCCTGAGATGCAATACAAATGGATTGTACAAGGAAGGTAAAGATTTGTTTTCTAATTTAAGAACAATACCCAGTCGACTAAAATTGCGCGCCAGAATACGTGAGTGAACCGGCTTATCACTGCATCTCGTTGTTGTTTCACGCGATTTGTAGATGCTAAGCTGGAGTTTCTGGTACCGGTATTCAATTTTGATTGATGGAATATATATATATGTGTTTATCTGTGAATTTTCAAGATGATAACATTAATTGTTTTGAAGATATAAGAAAAAATATTTCCCCCCCCTTCGTGTATGCTATTTGCCTATTACCCGTCATGTTAAACGCGTTCGATATTAGGTAGTAGTTGATTTCATCCATCTAATTGTATAACTCAAGATCAGTTTCAAAGAGTTATTAATTGGCTCTCCACTGACCAGGCGTGAAGACCTGTATGTAACCGGACACACCGATTTCTTTTCCGACTGTTCCAACCGAGTCACCCCGCGATTGCAATTAAATAACGTCGTTTTAGATGATGAAAGGAGCTGCGAACCCTGATGATCCCTCTATAATCCCATGATGCATTATGCATATTTGTCAATTAAACGGAGGGTGTTCAATTGTCATTATATCGACATCGCAAGACGACATGAAATTAATTTTCAATGAAAGACTACCTTTGGGGGACCGTTGTGGAAAGACCGTGTCATTTTACCAACAATGTCTAGTTGAAGTTGTTGTTGTATGCATTATTCCCATGACTATAACTGGTAGACCACCAATCTGTTGGTTGTGGCCCATGCTCTGTCGGACCAGGTGGCATCAGTACACAATTAATCACTTCCGGGTCGGTGCCCACGATCTACATTGTTTAGAAATTTGAGAGCAGATCTTTATGGATTTTATGAGCTGCGATTTTTCAGCATTTCTGATACATTTGATATTTCAACTTGCAGATGAGTCTTCAAACTGTACTTTCTGGTGTTGATTTGGGCCACTTTGAAAAAAGCAGGGTGGATGAAGACATGATCAGTGAAGGGTGAGAAGGCTCCCTGTTTACAAATCGAATGACATTCTGTAGCACCAATCAGCTGTCAGTGGCGGTAATTTGAAATTTCCATGGTCAACATCTGTCAAGAGTTCCACTGGTAATGTCCCACAAGGTAAATATTGACATGCCAGGTGGATTTATGCATTGTGAATTTTCTGGAGTTTTGCCGATTTTTAACGCTAATACATAACAAGTAACAGAATTAATTGTGCACTGATGCCTGTCACACGACATTTTCACATTTGACCAGAGAACTTTAAATCGTCACTGTGGCTACAGTTTTTACTGGATCAGCCCAATTTTTTCCATGATGACTCCTGAACTAAGTTCAAATATTAGGGTTGTTTCAAATTTATGTTATTAAATTATTAATAAAATAAAATAAAAATTTTAATTAATTTTAATAATTTTTTTAATTATTAAAATTATTTTTTTTCTTGCTAAATGTGGTTGAAATAAATATCATACTGATAATGCTGGGTAACATCTCTTGTATTGTTATGCCATTTCTGCGACAAAATTGAGACCTTTTGGAGCAAATATAGGCAAAAAATGACTGATTTGTCAGTACTAGGGCCAAATAGTCAATGCCAAATATGACGAGGTTCATTTAACACAGCTGGTAATTATGAGCAAATGAACTTTCAAGATACAATAAAATGTAAATGGAAGAAAGGAAATTCACATAGATACAATTACATGCTTTTTTTCAAAATCGCGACCTCAGTTCAAATCTTCAATGCTTCAAATCATTTATGCATTAATTCACTTTATATCAGTCTAAAACCACATGAAATTAATACTAATTATATCACCTGTAAAAACTCAGATGTTTGTTCCACACACAAAGAATTTCCAAAATGCCTTTTGCATTTGTAACTTTAATGAGACAAATAAAATCTGATTAACTGAGTCAACAGTTAATCTGACTGTTGAGGGTTTCTCATTGTTGTGTGTTTATTGTCAGTCACATTTGCATCATAGCAAATACTTTCTCTTCATTCCATTTCCACTATCTCCAGGACTATAAGTATGTAATTCTCTTTCATATTCATATCAGAGATCTTGTAGGTAGCAAGAAACATGGATTACAGGCACCAAATATTAGCAAGCCCCATACAACCCTCTCCCCCCACACACACACACATCAACTCTGGGAATTTCGCACAGTGTGACTCAGAGGTATGCCTCCAACTCTGTTGGAAGATAGGCCTTTCTCACTGTAAGTTGCCACTTTAATCTTTCACCAAACAGTTAACAGTTTAAGTTAGGCAACTTCCAGCTGTCCTCATCTTTCATGGTTGTTAATGTAGCAGAGATCAGCAAATGACCATCAGATATGTTGTCATTGAATTTTATTCCTTTTTTTCTTCTATGTTGTGTTTTGACAAGTGTTGCCTGTTTGCAGACATTGCATTCATGGACTTGAAATCTGACACAGAATATATTCCTCAATGTTATTTAGGAGTTTTCTCAGTAATAATAACTGTTTACAAGTAATATGTGCATCTTTCTAATTACTGCCAGCAAGATCTTGATGAGATGTAGAGCCATCCAATTGAACTGACATATATTCTCTATATGGGAGTTGTGTATACCATAAACACCTCTGTGTTATATTTTGGTATGTGTTGTGTACACATTTGTGTATCTTGCTGTCACTTATTACAGGATTAAACATGTCTTTGATCTTTGTATCAACATCAAATTTAAATCCCATTTGATAGATTACTGGGATGACCCACTGATTACATGGAGAAGTTAACCACTGCCATGAAGGACATTTTTACCAAATGTAGCCTAAATGAGCAGGTTGAAAACAAATTATGTTTTGACACATTTTGAATTTAAGTTTTCTTTATTTTTAAACTTTAATTTGAATAATTTCATAAAAAATGAATTAAAATAATAAAAAATAATTAAAAATAGTGTTTAACATATCTAGTTAATGCTTTATACTTCTTTTTATAGGCAGAAGGATTGTCGACTTGGTGCTTTTTACCAGATGGAAAAATATGTACAGGTTAGTGAGATATTGTACTTTTTACTTGTACCTCAGTCTTAAGTCATATGGGGCAAACTGAGGGGAAATTATAAAGGGGGTACCCTTGGTATATAGGCTGTAAAATCTCTATCTGTGCATAGTTTTATCTGTGCCTTCTCAAGAATGTTTGGGGATGGGTATGGTTTGTTCAGATGAGAGCATTCCTTATTTTAACAATGGTTCCATTCCTGACAGGCATCAGTACACAATTAATCACTTCCGGGTCGGTGCCCACGATCTACATTGTTTAGAAATTTGAGAGCAGATCTTTATGGATTTTATGAGCTGCGATTTTTCAGCATTTCTGATACATTTGATATTTCAACTTGCAGATGAGTCTTCAAACTGTACTTCCTGGTGTTGATTTGGGCCACTTTGAAAAAAGCATGGTGGATGAAGACATGATCAGTGAAGGGTGAGAAGGCTCCCTGTTTACAAATCGAATGACATTCTGTAGCACCAATCAGCTGTCAGTGGCGGTAATTTGAAATTTCCATGGTCAACATCTGTCAAGAGTTCCACTGGTAATGTCCCACAAGGTAAATATTGACATGCCAGGTGGATTTATGCATTGTGAATTTTCTGGAGTTTTGCCGATTTTTAACGCTAATACATAACAAGTAACAGAATTAATTGTGCACTGATGCCAGGTCGACTGTAAGCATTTCCTGGAGAAGTAATATGTGACCCGTAACCGTTCGGTCGATTGCTGGCCAGGACAGGTATATACAGGGTAGCGGGACCTTGTTCTGTAAATATGGGTTCGATGCATCATAATAAACCCCGGACCAGATTTCCCTTGACAACGGTTGCCTGATAAATGCCCGTGACATGCATAGAAGAGATTGTGTACACGGTGCTTATATATATAGATTAATATACAAAAAAACAGCTATTAAGTATTTTCAATTCCCGCTTTTTTCGACCATTATATTATAGCATACGGAAGCAGGTTAGAGACTGGACGGTCATACACCGGATTTAACAACAAGTCATGTTAAGGATGTTCCAGAAAATTATTTCTAAACTATTAAAAAATTAGAATTTCGGGAAACTGGACATATACATTCTCTGGTGTCATTGAGAGAAATCTGGTTTGTAAGAGCTCGAGCATAAGCAGAAAACGTAAGTCTCTCTCTGGTGTTTCCCTGGAGACTCGCTGTGACGGTTTATTTTCATATCAATTCTAAGAGAGACAGATCAGATATGTGCTATGCGACCACAACAGTACCCTCATCACACATATACTGAACTGTACAATTAACATGTGGTATCTCAGAATTTTATGGAATACGAAGTTTTTAATACTTGCTTAACCGTATACTGGCCTGGGATTGGTATAGCCATTTACTGTTTCTTGATACGCTATCGTTATACCTCGAATGTCACTTGGCGGCGAATAATTCTAAGAAATCCTCATTTTTTCAGAAAGGCAGCTTCCAATTTCTGTTGGACAAACCTCTTGACCACCAAATTGTGTCGTTAACAATACAGTAACGTCGCAGTCATTAGCTGCTGAACACTGGATATAGAAGTGAAGGCGGCATGCAAAGAAGTGCAGTTCAACTCAACATCTTCACCGTTGGGGTCTTGTGTCGGCCCCGTAAGATAATCTACTCGATGATCGGTGGTTACATGAATCGCTTGTTGGTGAATTCCTCCAAATAAATTAAACGCAACATAATACGGTGGTGGAAAACGATGCCGGAGTACTGACAAGAAGTCATGACCCCACTATACTGACTGCATATTTCTAAAATATCACAAGAACCAAAATTGATTCCTGTGAGGATATGCTTCCCATCCACGCTTTTATTGTAGCTGTTCATGTGGACATCTTCAATGACATGACCACACGGCCCCTGGTAACGGTTTGTACGGTATTCTAGATGCAAATATTTAAGAGCGATAAGGGAAAATTATTAACTATGTGACCCTTAGATAGACGATACGATCCAATATAATAAAATTATAACTCGGATTTCAAGTCCATGAAACTCGTGAGAAAGACGGTGGTCATATATGTGTAAAGGAGTGGTCACACCATATACTTGAAGAAGCTGGAAGCCGTTTCTGGAAAAATACACGACGTTCAACGTGGAAAGGCAGCATATCAAGGGACATGGCGTTTCCAAACATTTGTTGGATTCGAAAATATTATTACAGTTTTTTTTTCAATCTCACTGATGTTATCGTAAGTAACTTCCAATTAAAACACTGTTGCATCTGTTACATGACGGTATATCACATGCCTATATGTCGTTTGAATAGGTTTGAAACTCGCCAAAATGCCAAGAGGTAATTCAATGGACCATTATTGTTATAGGTTACCAAATACATCTAGAAATCCCCCTGCTGAAGACGTTATTGATCGGAAATCGACGCAGAATATAGACAGGGTGTAATTTAGTCGATAGGCACCAAGAGTTCTTGAGGATACGATAAACCATTTACAGACGGGAAATGACAATTAAGAAGTGAATACCAAGGCTTGTCCAATGAATGGGTTTTGAGATCTAACATTGATTGTTGGTGATCGGGAAAACGGATTTTTTTCTCAAAATCTTGGCGAGCAACACGTACTGTTCCTATATCATTTTGAGTTTATTCCTGCTCAGTTCCATGATCACTTTACAAAGTTGTCTGAAGTCCATCATTATCATACAAGAAATCGCGAGGTGAACTTATACAGACCCTTTTATGTATCTAATTTTTCCTATTATACAGTCAGAGTCACGGGACCTCGGGAATGGAACAAGCTCCCCTCAAGACTTAAAAACATAACATCCTCCTCATTGTTTAAATCAAACCTCAAAGCTTTTTTATTTGAAAATTGATCTATTTTCACTAATTTGCCTTTATTGATTATTCCATTGCCTATTGAATGTTCCACTGTCACCAGTTGTCGTTTAGCACTCTGACCAGAGCTATTTCTCATGGGATAGAACAAGCCCATTGGGCTTTATTCCCGCCATAATTAAACCTTCTATGAAGATATGTACTTATTACATTCTTACTTTAATTGGTGAATAAAATTTCATTCATTCATTCATTCATACTGCGCGACAACCGGAAATGGGTAATACGAAGCTGCGCATCTGAAAACCCCTCGGCTCTGGGTACATTCATAATGTATTCAATTTGAACCAAGATGTCAGGAACATCAAGCAGTCAAGTCATAAATATACAGATTATGAAAATTTTTGTAATTATAAATGACCCCTAAGGTTTCCATTCAATCAGAGGAACCGGTTCATTACATAAGCTTCTTGATGCACCAATGATGTATACCAAATTTTACATCGAGCATTTGAACGGTATCAGAGAAAGAGATGATTTCGCATAAATTAAAGATGGCCGCCCATCCTTCCCACCACTCAGAGAAACTGATGTGGTTATTCAATGAAAGTCTCTTGATACATTGATGCTGTATACCAAGTTTCGTATAGAACACTGAAATGGTATCAGAGATATACATCATTAAAGATTTTGCATAAATTAAAGATGGCCACCAAGGTTTCCGCCCAATCAGAGAAACCAGAACTGTCATTTGTCGTAAGTCTCTTGATGCATCGACGATGTATACCAAATTTTACATTGAGCACTTGAACGGTATCAGGGAACGAGATCATTAATGATTTTGCATAAATTAAAGATGGCCGCCCATCCTTCCCTCCACTCAGAGGAACTGATGTGGTTATTCATTGCAAGTCTCTTGATACATCGATGCTGTATACCAAGTTTGGTATAGAACACTTAAATGGTATCAGAGATATACATCATTAAAGTTTTTGCATAAACTAAAGATGGCCGCCAATGTTTTTCGGTCAATCAGGTCCCGATTCAAAGTATCTGGATGTATCGATGATGTATACCAACTTTCATGTAAAACAAGTGAATGGTAACAGAGATATGTATCATTGTCGATTTCGCATAAATTAAAGAAGGCCTCCAGGATTTCCAGCTAATCAGAAAAGCCGGTTTGGTAATTCATTGAAAATTGCTTGATGTATCGATGATGTATACCAACTTTCGTATTGAACAGTCGAATGGTTTCCGAGATATGGATCATTATCCATTTTGCATAAAATTAAAGATGGCCGCCAAGATTTCCACGCAATCAGGTCCCAATTCAATAGGCTTCTGGTCCTTGACTAGGTAAATAAGCATACCAAATTTGGAATTCTTCAGTGGAACCGTTTACCGGCTATCTCGCTCACGTACGGACGTACGGACAGACGGACGTACAAGACGACGACAATACCCCATGGCCAAAATTGGCCGAGGGGTAAAAACAAGAAAATGTGTTTTATTTCTCC
>JAVTVY010030980.1:0-13394 GCA_036873755.1 Hanleya hanleyi | reverse complement strand
GTAATGACATCGCAAGCTATCGTGTGGCCATAGGATTATTTGGTCGGTTCTTTATTAGAAGTAACTTATTTAAAGGGAATATGGTATACGAAATGCTACACTTATTAGCAATGTTGTGTAAATATGTATCTACTAGTTCTAACCGAGTGATAGGTACATCTATTCGTATTATCAACAGTCCTATATATAACTTCCTGTTAATTCTTATCCTCATTGCATTATGTGGCGATATCGAACCGAACCCTGGGCCACAGCCGCCTAACAACACTTTGTCCATTGTTCACGTCAATGTATGTGGACTCAAAGATAAATTAGACTTAGTATTTGCAAATCTTTGTAATTTTGACGTAACAGCTATAACCGAAAGTCACCTGACGAAAGTAACACCTGACGAAAAAATCTTATTACCAGGCTATCAACAACCTTTTAGAAGAGATCGCGACCACTCCTGGGGTGGGGTTTGTGTCTATGTTTCTGAGCAAATAGCCGTATCTCGACGAGAGATCTACGAAAATAAGCATATAGAGATGATATGGTTAGAAATCCATGATAGACCTAAAACCCTTATTTGCACTATCTATCGCCCTCCAGACACACCTATAGATAAGTGGCCCGTTCTTGCCGATAACATCGAATCTGTAGTTGATACTAATAAAGCTAATGTTGTGATTCTTGGTGATCTAAATGAAAACCTTTTCGATTCTTCAAAATACCATCTAACAGACCTAGTAGCCAGTTTTGGTATGAACCAGATTATAACAGAGGCCACACGTCCTGCATCGGGATCCTTATCAGATCCGATGGTCGATACTTCATGTAAGGGAGCACGAGAGAAGAAGCATAGTTAAACAGGGTAGGGATATTATTTCTGAATTCTTTATGCATGAGCTTGACATCGTAGAACAGTTTTGTGCCATTTTTGTGCCACTATCTTCAATACAATGACACAAACTGTGACAACATTATACATCACATTGTTAAAGGAATACTTCATTGGGAATTCATTTGCTTGTTCTACATCCCCTATACACTAAGCACATGACAGCGATTTTGCATTGTTCTATACTACCTTGTCACTGACAGCGGCTTTGCGGTCTTATACACTACCTTGTTGGTGACAGCAGCTTTGCGGTATTCCAGACTACGTTGTCAGTGACAGCGGCTTTGCGGTCTTCTGCATAATCCTTTCGTTGATAGCGGCTTTGCGGTTCTCTGCATACAGAATCATGCAGTCTTCTTTGTTATGTTCAACACTACATTCTATGCTACCTTGTCATTGACAGCGGCTTTGCGGTCTTCTACTCTACCTTGTCAGTGACAGCGGCTTTGCGCCAGTCTTCTACACTACCTTGTCAGTGACAGCGGCTTTGCAGTCTTCTAGATTACGTTGTGAGTAACAGCGGCTTTGCGGTCTTCTGCATAATCCTTTAACTGATAGCAGGTAGCAGTTCTCTGCATATGGAATGATCTAGTCATCTTTCTTATCTTCAACACTACATTGTCAGAGACAGCGGCTTTGCGCTCTTCTACACTACCTTGTCCTTGACAGCGGTTTTGCGGTCTTCTACACTACCTTGTCAGTGAGAGCGGCTTTGCGGTCTTCTAGACCACGTTGTCAGTGACAGCGGCTTTGCGGTCTTCAACATAATCCTTTCATTGGTAGCGGTTTAGCGGTTCTCTGCATACGGAATCATCCAGTCTTCTTTCTTATGTTCAACACTACATTGTGAGAGACAGCGGCTTTGCGGTCTTCTACACTACCTTGTCATTGACAGCGGCTTTGCGGTCTTCTACACTACGTTGTCAGTGACAGCGGCTTTGCGGTCTTCTGCATTATCCGTTCATTGATAGCGGCTTAGCGGTTCTCTGCATACGGAATCATCCAGTCTTCTTTCTTATGTTCAACACTACATTGTGAGAGACAGCGGCTTTGCGGTCTTCTACACTACCTTGTCATTGACAGCGGCTTTGCGGTCTTCTACACTACGTTGTGAGTAACAGCGGCTTTGCGGTCTTCTGCATAATCCTTTAACTGATAGCGGCTTAGCGGTTCTCTGGATACGGAATCATCCAGTCATCTTTCTTATGTTCAACACTACATTGTCATTGACAGCGGCTTTGCGCTTTTCTACACTACCTTGTCATTGACAGCGGCCTTGCGGTCTTCTACACTACCTTGTCATTGACGGCGGCTTTGCGGTCTTCTACACTACTTGTCAGTGACAGCGGCTTTGCGGTCTTCCAGACTACATTGTCAGTGACAGCGGCTTTGCGGTCTTCTGCATAATCATGTCATTGATAGCGGCTTAGCGGTTCTCCGCATACGGAATCATGCAGTCTTCTTTCTTATGTTCAACACTACATTGTCAGAGACAGCAGCTTTGCGCTCTTCTACACTACCTTGTCATTGACAGCGGCTTTGCGGTCTTCTACACTACGTTGTGAGTAACAGCGGCTTTGCGGTCTTCTGCATAATCCTTTAACTGATAGCGGCTTAGCGGTTCTCTGGACACGGAATCATGCAGTCATCTTATGTTCAACACTACATTGTCATTGACAGCGGCTTTGCGCTCTTGTACACTACCTTGTCATTGACAGCGGCTTTGCGGTCTTCTACACTACCTTGTCAGTGACAGCGGCTTTGCGGTTTTCCAGACTACATTGTCATTGACAGCGGCTTTGCGGTCTTCTGCATAATCCTGTCATTGATAGCGGCTTAGCGGTTCTCCGCATACGGAATCATGCAGTCTTCTTTCTTATGTTCAACACTACATTGTCAGAGACAGCAGCTTTGCGCCCTTCTACACTACCTTGTCCTTGACCGCGGTTTTGCGGTCTTCTACACTACCTTGTCAGTGAGAGCGGCTTTGCGGTCTTCTAGTTTAAAACCAGTGTTCCTGAGCGACAGGTTGCAGCAACACTTTGACAATGTGTATTCTCTCGAACGACAGATTGCTGCGACAGTTTAAAACTGTTTTTGCAGCGACACTTTGACTGGGTATCTTCTGTTTGGAGATGGATTGGACATGCGAACACTGGCACCTTTCTACACCTCTCAAATCTGACAGATTTTCTTGTAACACTTCCTATAAATGAAAACTGTTGATAGGGAAATGTAGAAATGTGAATTGACATGCTATATTCTGTCGGACGACAGATTGCTGTGACACTTTGAAACTGTTTTTCCTGTGCGACAGTTTGCAGTGACACATTGAAACCATTTTTCCGGAGCGACAGATTGCAGTGACACTTTGACAACGACAGATTGCTGCGACAGTTTGAAACCATTCCTCCCTAACACCGCTTTGACACTCGACTTCACATACATTCCTCTCTAACACCGCTTTGACAGTCGACTTCACATACATTCCTCCCTAACACCGCGTTGACATTCCACTTCACATACATTCCTCCCTAATACCGCTTTGACACTCGACTTCACATACATTCCTCCCAACACCGCTTTGACACTCGACTTCACATATATTCCTCTCTAACACGGCTTTGACATTCGACTTCACATACATCCCTCCCTAACACCGCTTTGACACTCGACTTCACATACATTCCTCCCTAACACCGATTTGACACTCGACTTCACATACATTCCTCCCTAACACTGGTTGACACTCGACTTCACTACAATCCTCCGTAACACCGCGTTGACACTCGACCCCATGTACATTCCTCCCTAACACCGCTTTGACATTCAACTAAACATACACTCGACTTCATCTACATTTCTCCCTAACAGCGCTTTCACATTCAACTTCAGGTACATTCCTCCCTAACACCGCTTTGACACTGCACCTCAGATATATTCCTTCCTAACAGTGCTTTGAAACTCAACTTCAAGCACACTCATGCCGAACACCCAGCTTCGACATTACCCTAGTTACGCTTTGGTAGAGAAATTATCTGACTTCTATAGCTGAAATGACCCTAAACCTGATAGTTATGAAGCATACCTAACCCTAAGTCCCAATCCCGCTTTGACACTCGACCTGACATACATTCCTCCCTAACACCGCTTTGACACTCGATTTCACATACATTCCTCCCGAACACCGCTTTGACAGTCGAATTCACATACATTCCTCCCTAAAACCGCTTTGACACAACTTCACATACATTCCTCCCGAACACCCCTTTGACACTCGTCTCCATGTACATTCCTCCCTAACCTGATAGTTATGAAGCATACCTAACCCTAAGTCCTAATCCCGTTTTGACACTCGACCTCAGATACATTCCTCCCTAACACCGCTTTGACACACGACTTCACATACATTCCTCCCTAACACCGTTTGACAGTCGACTTCACATACATTCCTCCCTAACACCGCTTTGACATTCGACTTCACATACATTCCTCCCTAACACCGCTTTGACAGTCGACATCACATACATTCCTTCCTAACACCGCTTTGACATTCGACTTGACATACAGTCCTCCCTAACACCGCTTTGACACTCGACTTCACATACATTCCTCCCTAACACTGGTTGACACTCGACTTCACATACATTCCTCCCTAACACCGCTTTGACACTCAACTCCACGTAAATTCGTCCCTAACACCGCTTTGACATTCGAGTAAACATACATTCCTCCCTAACACTGGTTGATACTCGACTTCATGTACAACTTCGACATTAGCCTAGTTACGCTTTGGTGGAGAAATTATCTGATTTCTATAGCTGAAATGACCCTAAACCTGATAGTTATGAACCATACCTAACCATAATTACAACACATATAAGGGAAGTGGGAAGAGGTGCCGACATACTGACTGCGTCACATGACTTCACAGAATAGTCTTCTGGTTAACCTATTCTAAAGCACATACCAAGAATCTAACGATTCCTGGTATGTGTTGTATCTCAGGTACGCTTTTATTGTACCTGTTCATGTGGCAACTTGGATGATATGACCACACGGCCCCTAGCACCGGCATAAGCGGTATTAGATACAAATCTAGAGAGCTATGATGGAAATGCTCTGACAACTCGTATACTGGTAATTGGTGAGCTGTTTCGCTGTGACAACTCGTACATTGGAGATTGGTGAGCTGTATCATCGTCAGATGTAAATGACGGCATTTAACACAAAAGACTAGTCTGTAATGCCCGATGTCGACCCAGCATCAGCTTCCCACAAATGCCAACATATATCAAAGACCAAAAGGTCTGTACAGGGGGCGGGCCTCGGGGACGAAACGTCCACCAGCAGAATCTCGCCATATACAGGAAAAAATTACAACACATATAAGGGAAGTGGGAAGAGGTGCCGACATACTGACTGCGTCACATGACTTCACAGAATAGTCTTCTGGTTAACCTATTCTAAAGCACATACCAAGAATCTAACGATTCCTGGTATGTGTTGTATCTCAGGTACGCTTTTATTGTACCTGTTCATGTGGCAACTTGGATGATATGACCACACGGCCCCTAGCACCGGCATAAGCGGTATTAGATACAAATCTAGAGAGCTATGATGGAAATGACAACTCGTATACTGGTAATTGGTGAGCTGTTTCGCTGTGACAACTCGTACATTGGAGATTGGTGAGCTGTATCATCGTCAGATGTAAATGACGGCATTTAACACAAAAGAATAGTCTGTAATGCCCGATGTCGACCCAGCATCAGCTTCCCACAAGTGCCAACATATATCAAAGACCAAAAGGTCTGTACAGGGGGCGGGCCTCGGGGACGAAACGTCCACCAGCAGAATCTCGCCATATACAGGAAAAAATTACAACACATATAAGGGAAGTGGGAAGAGGTGCCGACATACTGACTGCGTCACATGACTTCACAGAATAGTCTTCTGGTTAACCTATTCTAAAGCACATACCAAGAATCTAACGATTCGTGATATGTGTTGTATCTCAGGTACGCTTTTATTGTACCTGTTCATGTGGCAACTTGGATGATATGACCACACGGCCCCTAGCACCGGCATAAGCGGTATTAGATACAAATCTAGAGCTATGATGGAAATGCTCTGACAACTCGTATACTGGTAATTGGTGAGCTGTTTCGCTGTGACAACTCGTACATTGGAGATTGGTGAGCTGTATCATCGTCAGATGTAAATGACGGCATTTAACACAAAAGACTAGTCTGTAAGGCCCGATGTCGACCCAGCATCAACTTCCCACAAGTGCCAACATATATCAAAGACCAAAAGGTCTGTACAGGGGGCGGCCTCGGGGACGAAACGTCCACCAGCAGAATCTCGCCATATACAGGAAAAAATTACAACACATATAAGGGAAGTGGGAAGAGGTGACTGCGACATGACTTCACAGAATAGTCTTCTGGTTAACCTATTCTAAAGCACATACCAAGAATCTAACGATTCGTGATATGTGTTGTATCTCAGGTACGCTTTTATTGTACCTGTTCATGTGGCAACTTGGATGATATGACCACACGGCCCCTAGCACCGGCATAAGCGGTATTAGATACAAATCTAGAGAGCTATGATGGAAATGCTCTGACAACTCGTATACTGGTAATTGGTGAGCTGTTTCGCTGTGACAACTCGTACATTGGAGATTGGTGAGCTGTATCATCGTCAGGTGTAAATGACGACATTTAACACAAAAGACTAGTCTGTAATGCCCGATGTCAACCCAGCATCAACTTCCCACAAGTGCCAACATATATCAAAGACCAAAAGGTCTGTACAGGGGGCGGGCCTCGGGGACGAAACGTCCACCAGCAGAATCTCGCCATATACAGGAAAAATTACAACACATATAAGGGAAGTGGGAAGAGGTGCCGACATACTGACTGCGTCACATGACTTCACAGAATAGTCTTCTGGTTAACCTATTCTAAAGCACATACCAAGAATCTAACGATTCGTGATATGTGTTGTATCTCAGGTACGCTTTTATTGTACCTGTTCATGTGGCAACTTGGATGATATGACCACACGGCCCCTAGCACCGGCATAAGCGGTATTAGATACAAATCTAGAGAGCTATGATGGAAATGCTCTGACAACTCGTATACTGGTAATTGGTGAGCTGTTTCGCTGTGACAACTCGTACATTGGAGATTGGTGAGCTGTATCATCGTCAGATGTAAATGACGGCAATTAACACAAAAGAATAGTCTGTAAGGCCCGATGTCGACCCAGCATCAACTTCCCACAAATGCCAACATATATCAAAGACCAAAAGGTCTGTACAGGGGGCGGGCCTCGGGGACGAAACGTCCACCAGCAGAATCTCGCCATATACAGGTAAAAATTACAACACATATAAGGGAAGTGGGAAGAGGTGCCGACATACTGACTGCGTCACATGACTTCACAGAATAGTCTTCTGGTAAACCTATTCTAAAGCACATACCAAGAATCTAACGATTTATGATATGTGTTGTATCTCAGGTACGCTTTTATTGTACCTGTTCATGTAGCAACTTGGGTGATATGACCACACGGCCCCTAGCACCGGCATAAGCGGTATTAGATACAAATCTAGAGAGCTATGATGGAAATGCTCTGACAACTCGTATATTGGTGATTGGTGAGCTGTTTCGCTGTGACAACTCGTACACTGGGGATTGGTCAGCTGTATCGTCGTCAGATGAAAATGATGACATTTAACACAAAAGACTAGTCTGTAAGGCCCGATGTCGACCCAGAATCAGCTTCCCACAAACGCCAACATATATCAAGACCAAAAGGTCTGTACAGGGGGCGGGCCTCGGGGACGAAACGTCCACCAGCAGAATCTCGCCATATACAGGTAAAAATTACAACACATATAAGGGAGTGGGAAGAGGTGCCGACATACTGACTGCGTCACATGACTTCACAGAATAGTCTTCTGGTAAACCTATTCTAAAGCACATACCAAGAATCTAACGATTCGTAATATGTGTTGTATCTCAGGTACGCTTTTATTGTACCTGTTCATGTGGCAACTGGGATGATATGACCACACGGCCCCTAGCACCGGCATAAGCGGTATTAGATACAAATCTAGAGAGCTATGATGGAAATGCTCTGACAGCTCGTATATTGGTAATTGGTGAGCTGTTTCGCTGTGACAACTCTTACAATGGGGATTGGTGAGCTGTATCGTCGTCAGATGAAAATGACGGCATTTAACACGAAAGACTAATCTGTAAGGCCCGATGTCGAGCCAGCATCAACTTCCCACAAATGCCAACATATATCAAAGACCAAAAGGTCTGTACAGGGGGCGGACCTCGGGGACGAAACGTCCACCAGCAGAATCTCGCCATATACAGTAAAAAATTACAACACATATAAGGGAAGTGGGAAGAGGTGCCGACATACTGACTGCGTCCACATGACTTCACAGAATAGTCTTCTGGTTAACCTATTCTAAAGCACATACCAAGAATCTAACGATTCGTGATATGTGTATCTCAGGTACGCTTTTGTGTACCTGTTCATGTGGCAACTTGGATGATATGACCACACGGCCCCTAGCACCGGCATAAGCGGTATTAGATACAAATCTAGAGAGCTATGATGGAAATGCTCGACAACTCGTATACTGGTAATTGGTGAGCTGTTTCGCTGTGACAACTCGTACATTGGAGATTGGTGAGCTGTATCGTCGTCAAATGTAAATGACGGCATTTAACACAAAAGACTAGTCTGTAATGCCCGATGTCGACCCAGCATCAACTTCCCACAAGTGCCAACATATATCAAAGACCAAAAGGTCTGTACAGGGGGCGGGCCTCGGGGACGAAACGTCCACCAGCAGAATCTCGCCATATACAGGTAAAAATTACAACACATATAAGGGAAGTGGGAAGAGGTGCCGACATACTGACTGCGTCACACGACTTCACAGAATAGTCTTCTGGTAAACCTATTCTAAAGCACATACCAAGAATCTAACGATTCGTGATATGTGTTGTATCTCAGTTACGCTTTTATTGTACCTGTTCATGTGGCAACATGGATGATATGACCACACGGCCCCTAGCACCGGCATAAGCGGTATTAGATACAAATCTGGAGAGCTATGATGGAAATGCTCTGACAACTCGTGTACTGGTAATTGGTGAGCTGTTTCGCTGTGACAGCTCGTACATTGGCGATTGGTGAGCTGTATCGTCGTCAGATGTAAATGACGGCAATTAACACAAAAGACTAGTCTGTAAGGCCCGATATCGACCCAGCATCAACTTCCACAAGTGCCAACATATATCAAAGACCAAAGGTCTGTACAGGGAGCGGGCCTCGGGGACAGAAACGTCCACCAGCAGAATCTCGCCATATACAGGAAAAATTACAACACATATAAGGGAAGTGGGAAGAGGTGCCGACATACTGACTGCGTCACATGACTTCACAGAATAGTCTTCTGGTTAACCTATTCTAAAGCACATACCAAGAATCTAACGATTCGTGATATGTGTTGTATCTCAGAGTACGCTTTTATTGTACCTGTTCATGTGGCAACAGATGATATATGACCACACGGCCCCTAGCACCGGCATAAGCGGTATTAGATACAAATCTGAAGGCTATGATGGAAATGCTCTGACTAACTCGTATACTGGTAATTGGTGAGCTGTTTCGCTGTGACAACTCGTTCATTGGAGATTGGTGAGCTGTACCGTCGTCAGATGTAAGTGACGGCATTTAACACAAAAGACTAGTCTGTAAGGCCCGATGTCGACCCAGCATCAACTTCCCACAAATGCCAACATATATCAAAGACCAAAAGGTCTGTACAGGGTGCGGGCCTCGGGGACGAAACGTCCACCAGCAGAATCTCGCCATATACAGGTAAAAATTACAACACATATAAGGGAAGTGGGAAGAGGTGCCGACATACTGACTGCGTCACATGACTTCACAGAATAGTCTTCTGGTTAACCTATTCCTAAGCACATACCAAGAATCTAACGATTCGTGATATGTGTTGTATCTCAGGTACGCTTTTATTGTACCTGTTCATGTGGCAACTTGAATGATATGACCACGGCCCCTAGCACCGGCATAAGCGGTATTAGATACAAATCTAGAGAGCTATGATGGAAATGCTCTAGCAACTCGTATACTGGTAATTGGTGAGCTGTTTCGCTGTGACAACTCGTACATTGGAGATTGGTGAGCTGTATCGTCGTCAGATGTAAATGACGGCATTTAACACAAAAGACTAGTCTGTAATGCCCGATGTCGACCCAGCATCAACTTCCCACAGTGCCAACATATATCAAAGACCAAAAGGTCTGTACAGGGGGCGGGCCTCGGGGACGAAACGTCCACCAGCAGAACGGCTGGATTCGGTTTCACTTTTCGGACATACAGGACTGCGTCTTGGATGACAATCTTATAGTCCGCTACATGCCCCTCTACGTTAGTGGCCATCAAGGCGAAGGTGGGAGGCGCCCGTATCAGTCGGATTTTGATGGGGGGTCTTGTTCAAGAGGTACCGGTCTTGCATGAACATGTCTGCATGCAGTCGACCCATCATATCCACCGAGGCACTGTTCGCAGTGAAAGCCTTCCGTTTGTTATATCCCCCATTGTCCGCCGTGTCCATGTGCTCGGCCGTGTCCTTGTAGAATAAAGCGGTTGTCAGCTGAGATTTTTTAGCCTCTCGGCCATACGACAACAGTGTCTCGATGTAGGCTCGATAGGGGTACGTGTTGGTGGAGTCACTGATGAGTTTGTCGCTGAGAAAAATATCCACCTGCTGAAACATCGAGTGCAGCCAGAGATTCGTCGGGCCCACCGTTGCTTGGTCAGCGATTCTGGTGCCAGCTCCATTGACCACCTTGGCTTTCACATACAAGTAGGTATGGGCTAAATCCACATAGGCCGTATCCGCATTACTGATGGTGAACTCGATAGGCCCGGTTTCGTTGATGCTGGAGAGCGGGAGATGCTCCACCCATAATCCTTGTTCGACACTGGTTTGTGTGGGCGGCACGGTCCACAAATCAAATTCACTGTTGGTGGAGGGGCAGGACTCGGCGTGGATTAAGGCCATGTTTTAAGAAAAGATATCCCGGGTCTTCTTGGATGTGCGTCGTCGCTGGGTCGGTCGTCGACTGGTGCGTGATCTCGGTGGGGCAGCTCTTTTATTCCCTACGGTGCGTTGTGCTTTGGCCACCAAGACGCCTCCCGCTTCTTTGGCCCGTCGTTTCAAGGCTTGTCGGGGTGCCGTACACCCCCAAGACATCACCGGCCACTTGCAGTCCACTGCGTACCGCTTGTTTGCCGATTGCTTTCACACCCCGCGTCACCAAGGGCAGGAACGTTTTCACAATGCTGCCGAGTATGTTCCCCAGTCCATGTCCTCGTTGCATGCGTGCACCGCTGAAGACCGGAAAGCCATCCCCGGCCTGTTGAGCATAATAGTCGGCATAGCTGCGTGCATCGCACTCGTAAGGTACTTTCATTATGCAAAGTGGGGAGCACGTGCTTGTCGAAAATGAAGTGTCAGCACCACTTTTCCTCGTTCGAATGCCACCGCTCGTCCCGTGTCATCTCTTATATCCACCGTGATCGTGTTGATGTCGGTATGTCGTACGGGCAGGTACATGATATGGTTGAAACTGTGGGTGACTTGATCGCCATACGTCTTTTTAATGGGGACCACCCGTAACAGAGGTGTGTTGATATCGCCCACGATGTGGTTGTCCACCACGTTCGAGTAGACGTAGAGTCCGTACATACCCGACTTCATATCCATCGGCATCTCGCCATGGTGTTGGTTGGGACCAGCGAACGTCTGTAGATCGAAACCCAGCATTTGCTGTAGTGTAGGACTGAGTTTCACATTCACGGTATCGGTGACAGTAAGCTGTGCCTTGTCGTTGTGTACGTTGACATCGAAGAACACGTTTCTCTTGAAGCGCAAGGCTATCAGGCGTGTTGCACTATCCGTCACCCCCCGTAGCGCCTTGTCATGCATCAGTCTTGACAGCCCACCCATGAACTCTTTGGGGGTATCGTATTGGCCTTCGGGCAGGGTGAGCCGGGTGTTTTTGCCTTCGTAGGTGACCTCGTACCACACTTCATTGGCTCGCACATTGTACCACGAGTAAGGGTATTGGATATCCACGAGGGCACATTCCCACCGGCCAGGTAAATGTAACGGTTGCGGTAACTGGGTGACGTACTTGGCCACGGTGTTGTCCGGAAACACATCCAGCGAACTGTTACTGGGTAGGGTCAGGTAAAACATGGCGACTGAGCTGTCCTGCTGCTGCTGTTGGTTTTAATAGGTCTTCCAGGCCTTGGGCGGTTGTGTCCGGCGTCGTGTTCGTCGCGTTGACTTGCTACGTGTCACGGCTCTGGAGATGTGGGGTGTCTTGATCAAGGGTGTTTTTTTATAGGCGCGAAAGAAAGTGCCCGTTGTGGTGGTGTTTTGGGGGTGACTCCGGTTCCCATTCGGCTTCCCAAGAAGGTAGTGGGCCACTCGGTGATTGCTGGGTTTGCTGCATAAAGGCCCAGCGGTGGGGGTTCCCCACCAATTCCTGTGGTACTTGCATGTCTTTCAAGCCTTGAGCGAAGACCTCCCATCCTCGAGGATCGGTGTGCGATCTGCGTTGACGCATCAGATCATTCACTAAATCCGTCATGTGGTTGCCGGGGACCACCTGATTCTGTACCAGGAGTTCGCCTTTATCATTCCAAGTCATGTTAGGATTCTGTTTCATCCGTTGTAATACCAGGCCAGCTTGTTTCTTGAACGAGGCAGGTACACTCTTCACCACTTCGTCTTCCACCCACTGTGGGGCTGTGGGGGCTACCTCACCCGGCTGTTGGAGCGGTGCTGAGGTCAGCGGTCTGTCACGTGGTGGTGGTGGTGGTGGTGGTGGTGGTGGTGCTGTTGCTGGGGTAGACGGGGTTTTGTATTGGTCCATGAACGTCATGTACCGTTGAAGCGTCTCATTGTACCGTTGTACTTTCTCACTGTCGCTTAACCCCGGTCTCTGTAAGATCTGTCGCATCTCTCCATCGAGGCTGTTTATGGTCTTCACCGTAGGTGGGACAGGGTAGGGTGATTGGAGGTTTTGCAGGAACCGTGGTTCGACGAGGACCATTTTTTTCGTGTGGTTCATTGTCGGCCCGAAGAGTCCACCCAATACTGGACCCAACACGGAAGCGGCCAACGGTGCTAAGATGGCCCCGAGAAAGCCGCCTTTCTGTAACACCTTTTTCTTTTGTGTTTGAGGGACCCGCTTGTGGACTAGGGTTCGGAGACCTGTCTTATGCTTGGGCAACTTGGTCTTCTGAGCCGGAGTCAGTGGTACGTTGCCTTTTAACAGGTTGTACCCGATCTCGCACAGACAGCGTACAAGGTCAGGGTCCGCACCGCGTACAATGGTTCGGACTAATTCGGGTGGGGCCGTCTTCAATACAC
>JAVTVY010030979.1:0-12112 GCA_036873755.1 Hanleya hanleyi | reverse complement strand
GGGAGAATATCGATGTACCGCCTTGTGTTCTTATAGGTGAAATATTTATACATGCGGCCTTTGAATGTCCTGTTGAACCTTCCCACCACGGAAGCCTTGGTCTCGTTGTACGTATGGAAGAAAAACACCTTCTGTTTCTTGAGAAAGGCTTGGAACGGTCTGTTGAGGAATTCCGTGCCTTCGTCGGTTTGCAAATACAAAGGTTTGCGCCCGGTCTTGAAGATGTCTTTGAACGCCGCTATGAGATTTACCCCCGTTTTCGTCCGGATGGGTACCACCCACGCATACTTGGATAGGATATCGATGCACGTCAAGATATACCGATTCTCATCGCTGTGTTTGGCAAAGGCGCTCATATCCACCAAATCCGCTTGCCATTGGGCATCTATTCCTCCCACGATGACCCGGTTCCGTAGAAAATGGCGACGGACAGATCGATGTAAGGTATAGGTGTCTTGTCTTCTTAACCAATCTCGGACTTGGGCACGTTGTACCCCTGGGGTTTGGCCGCTCGAGAGAGAGCCGACAATGCACTATAGGCTGCCGGACTGTCGGGACTGTAGTATAAGTTATCCAACACCTTCTCCCAGCGCTTCATGGTGACAAAATGATGATGGACCCTGGCTTTATCGTTTATTTATAACGGGTATATCTTGGGCCTGAGTTTCTTTCTGATTTTCTTCGTGGACTTCCACAGTGGCCATGGTCAATGACCAGTCCAACTCTTCTGATGACCGCTTGATAAGCACTTCATCCACATCCACCACGGCATCTTCCAATGCAGACCATAGATCAGGGTGAAGGGTAAAATGCACTGTACCTCCATCTAGCCGAGCCAATTGAGCAAAGAAAGGGCCGCGTCGGATGTACACATCGTGACACAAGTGGATGAGGTCGCCGTCCGGTTCACCAGACAACACCCGTTTGAATTTGGTCCAGCCCTCCCGGGACAGACGAATGTGAGTCGGGCACGGTTGTGTAGGGTCCGCATCTCCCACCACCTCCTCCATGATATCGACCTTATCCGCATACACGTGCAGGAAAACCTCGGGGGTCAAGCTGAAATACGCCAGTACTATATGCTCCGTCATGGTCACTACGTGAATGGTACCAGATTTCACTGTCTCTCGTATTTATAGGGAGAACCCCGTGAGATCAAAGGATCAGGTGGTCATGTCATTGGGCTGACTGAGTCGAGCGGGGTAATCAATGGCATCGTCGTCGGGTTCATGTAGTTGTTCATGGGGTTCAGCCGCCGCGTCTTCCATAGCACGAACCCACGCTAATTGGTCGGGTGATCGGTCGTCCGGTATAAATAACTGGTCCACCAGAGGGACTACTTTCTCCAAGGCTGACCACAGAGAGGGTGTTAAGAGAAAACTTCGCGCCGGCTCTTGGTAGCGACCCACCCGTGGGTAGAGCGCAGTATGGTATACGTAGATGGCATTGTCCAGGTGAATCAGGTGTCCGCCTAACTCTCCGCTCAACACCCGTTTAAACTTAGTCCAGCCATCACGCTCTAGTGTCACCCTATCCGATAAAGTCTCAGCGTGCTCAAAGCAAATATTTCCACAATCTTCGACCAGGGTGACTTTAGCTTCATACACGTATAACTTCACATTGGGTGTAAGCGTCAGGATGGCTTGGAGTGATGACATGCTTCCTCTCAATGTCGAACGGAGAATGACACACACTCTGTCTCATCCCTCGTATTTATAGTGTCAATACCACAGCGCCAGGGTGAATAGGGCACAGACTAGTATGAGGCCAACCAGCCGGCGCTGGTTGCGGCGTGAGCGCTCCTGGTCCATAGCGCGAGCATCAAGGATGGCTGTCATAGTCCAGTAGTGGTGAGTGATGGCACGCCTCTCCATCGAGTGCACTCTGTGGAGGACCGCCGCTTCTGTGAACTCGTTCAGGATCTGGCGTCGTCCCTCGTTGTCGTCGCCATCTGCAAACATGGACCGGACCACTGCTCGGTAACCCGTGAATGAATTCACCACGGTGGCATACTGTAAATGCGAGTCGCATGGGGCTGGATCTCCGCCATGGCTCTGTAGAAATGAAGGTGTGGGATCCAGAGGGACATGTTTTATAGACCAGATGTAGCTCTACGGGTGTAGTCCGTGATACGTACTATTCTGATGGGTTAGTCCAAAAAAAAAGGGAGCAACAACAACAACAACAACAACACAGATTACAGATCAATCCTTTTATTATGCGTGAACAAAATAGAAATGCATGTACTGACCTGTCTGTGGGAGGTTTCCCACAATGGCGTTCACCTTCGCGTCTTTTCGTGTACGTCCGTGTCTTTTCGTTAAAGTCCGTGTATCTTCGGTAAAGTCCGTAGGCATTGGGCAAGGAAGCTTTTTCCTGAGACCGAATCACCGCCAGACATGACTGCATCACCGCGGATGAATACATTCTTGCACTCACTCACACCACAGGTCGAGTGAGGTATCAAATTGAAGCATAGGTGAAGGAGCATTTAATGGACTGGGTGTGGAGTTGACATATCGATAAAAAATGGATATGACCTTGAACTCATCACGTGACCTCCCCGTGAGGGAAAAACCCCAGAACCAAGTCAGTACATGCATCCCATAGTCCCAGGTCACGCCCGATTCACGCAGACCGAAAGTGACGTCATACACCTGCGCACAACCGTGATGGAAAAAACCCAGAACCAAGTCAGGACATGCATTCCACACAGGCAGAATGCAGGCAGGCAGACAGGAAGGCAGGCAGGTAGGAGGGCTGGCTGGCTGGCTGGCTGATCAAATCAGGTCAGGTAAGTCAGATTGAATACACCCCTTTCCCTAAAAATCGACTCCTTTTATACATTTTACTACTCGCGGCCATTTGTACCCACCTCCCACATCTCACTGACACTGGCGGCCATCTTGTACCCACCTCCCACCAAATCACACTGGCGGCCATCTTGTACCCACCTCCCACATCTTCCACTCACTGGCGGCCATCTTGTACCCACCTCCCACATCATGACACTGGCGGCCATCTTGTACCCACCTCCCACATCATGACACTGGCGGCCATCTTGTACCCACCTCCCACATCATGACACTCGCGGCCATCTTGTACCCACCTCCCACATCTTGCACTCACTCACACTGGCGGCCATCTTGTACCCACCTCCCACATCTTCCACTCACTGGCGGCCATCTTGTACCCACCTCCCACATCTTCTACTCACTGGCGGCCATCTTGTACCCACCTCCCACATCTTCCACTCACTGGCGGCCATCTTGTACCCACCTCCCACATCTTCCACTCACTGGCGGCCATCTTGTACCCACCTCCCACATCTCACTCACACTCGCGGCCATCTTGTACCCACCTCCCACATCTCACTCACACTCGCGGCCATCTTGTACCCACCTCCCACATCTCACTCACACTGGCGGCCATCTTGTACCCACCTCCCACATGTCACTCACACTGGCGGCCATCTTGTACCCACCTCCCACATCTTGCACTCACTCACACTCGCGGCCATCTTGTACCCACCTCCCACACATGACACTCGCGGCCATCTTGTACCCACCTCCCACACATCACGCATGCGCACAAACACACTTATGACGTCACACAAGGTTCTGCGCATGCGCAGTGAGGCGCTATCTCATCAATTTAGCCTTTGTATACTACTTACCTACCTCGCGATCCATAAAAAACACTCACTTCAATGTCCTCCAGCAATTACCAAAGCGACCAATGGGTATTGGTCGTTCACTCTGTTTGTTCGGCAAAGCTACTCGATCACGAATAATTCTTATTCTCTTCGATGTCCCATTATCTTATTACACACACATTAATATCGGTGCGGTGACTAATATTGTACAAATATAAATATTTCAAGCTCTATAGGTATTACAACAGATGATGTACTCTACCACACAAATCTTTCTTGATTGAACCGGTACTCACGGAATATTACATCCTACACCAGGGTTATCTAAATCCCGAGCTAGCTAAAATAGTTTGGAAAAATCTTTCGTCCAATCAGGTGCCTAGCTGGGTCAAATAATTCTAAAATAACACCCGTTGTAATTACATGTAAGTACGTGCACCAATATAGTAAACAATAATAGAGAAACTGTATCCTATAAGGCATTATGATCAGACACGGTGTGTATAAACGTCTTTTTCCAAAACTTTCAAGAGGTTTACTCCCGCCGATCGCGAAAAATCTCATATCCGTGATCTAACTCCCGGAAAATGTAAAACTGAAAAGACGAAATTTGTCGTGATCGGTTTATTATGAGATCTCGTGGGATGATATTTCCCTGATATACATATCTCGGAGTTCTGATTGCGCATAGATCATTTCATATGTTCAACCAATCGAAAAAAACAACTAAGCGATATAAGTACTATTGGAGAATGATATTCTTCAGCTCGTGGGAGTTTCTTAGACATTCAAAATCTCATAATTTCTCAAGCTGACGACGCTGAACATGAACATAGAATGGAATATCAAGGGTACTTATTGATAAATTGGTCATCTTGTGATATAAACATCCGTAAATTTAAGAATTAAGAAAATGGAAAAAACTGTAAAAATACCTAAATTATAAAAGAAATATTCGGTTCCCCCTTTTTTGGCAATTATTGTTGATGTTACATCAGGGCACTACCAGGAAATGAAATCGGTCAAAAACATTATACTTATTGAAATATTTCGTACAAAGGGGCTAAATTGTACAGCGAAATAGCTCATTTTCGGTATATCCGGCTAAAATATCAATTGAAGTCCACAGAATTCTTTATTTCTTTGCAAAGTTGTGAGATAAACTGAATATTACAATAGATCAAAAAATGAGGTATTGTATCAAATCGAATTTTTGGGAAATCTGTATTTATACCACCACATCCCGCATCATGTTTTAATCATGACATTCTTCTGAGTATCTTACATCCTTACACATCCATAGCAGGAATTTTTAACAAAATCCACTGAATAGTTCTCAATAAATCGCAAAATTAAAATTCGACAGAAGATTATTCCGACGTTTGGCAGCTCGGACCCGCAGCGCAGTGCATGCTCAGCTTAACGTAAACGCTGGCCTTTGTAACGTGGCAAAGGCAAATTTCGACGAGGCGATGGAATGAAATATTATATGGAGCCTATATGGAGTTTTCAAACAAATCCAAGTTTACGTCTACTGCGCATCTCCTAAAATAGCAATATTTAAAATAAATTTCATGGAAAAAGAAAATATATGCTTTTACTAGAACAGCTGTGGGAGAATTTATGAACTTTGAGGCAATAAGTGCTGAACGAAGTAAAGTTGACGAACTGACTTTTGCGAAATCATGGTATTGGCAGATTGTTTTGAAGAGAAGACTGGTTACCCCCATTTTATTAGATTTTCCGATTCAGCATTAATCCAGAAAACTACGGAGGCATTTTGGAGAAAGCGACACTAACTTCTTAGGAATTATATTGAAAATGGCTATATTGTCATAGAAAGCTTATATTTTCTACCTAATCCCATATATTCGGAGAGTATTAACCCATATATATTCTAAGATTATGAAAAAATAAGCGTGGTGACCCGTGAAAGTTATCCTTTATATTGAATGTTGAAGGTTTGCGCTACCTCTTGTTGAAATATAAGAAATATGACATTTCATTTTCAAATTGGTTGGAAGTTCCTTAATTCGGTGTCAATGTCGCATATTTTGTATTTGACATTCGACTGTAAACATGTACCTTGGAGAATGAAATTGACATATGATATATTGGAGATTACTACTGACGCATCCTGATTGGGTGGCTGATATAATTATCTGTAAGTTGATATTCGATTCCTTTATTGTTTATCCATTGCTCTTTGGGTGGCTGATATAATTATCTGTAAGTTGATATTCGATTCCTTTATTGTTTATCCATTGCTCTCTCATTACTGAAGATTGAATTGTTTTTATGAGAAACTGGAGATTTGACTTTTTGAAATAACAACTTGAGATTGAAATATTGACATGATATCTCTTTGATGATCAGGCGTTATCACACAGTAGTAGATATTGGAATTTCTTGCATTTTAAGTTCGTCATAATATGTTCATATGAACAGTTCCAATTAAAGCGTGACAGATACATCCTACTCTACTTGTCCATAAGGATACTGATAAGCGATACTGATTTGATATTTTTAGAACTTCATGATGTCTTGCCGGCATCATTGAAAACTGTTGGTTGTTTCAGTCTTGCAGGAAACTAGCCTATTTTTGGCAGTCGCTTGCGACAAGCCACTGCTATCGAACAGACGAACATGATGGCTCCATCATTGAAAACCACTGACCGATTCTCTCTCGCAAGAAAAGCTTATTTTATATTTTGTGACTGTTTGCCTTTTGGCGACCCTTTCGATTATGGTCTCGAGACTTATCGCTTAGTTCAACACTGTTGACATATAGGTGAATCACCAACCTCCAAACAGCTTTATCTCCGCTAATGCCAATCGATCAACCCCGCGTTTAGTCACTTACCGAGAACGAAAACGCCCTGGCATTCTCCGCATAGTGGGTCTTCACCAAGTCATGTAGTCTTTGAAGGAGATTAAAAGTCCGAGATTATCCTAACTGCTCAGTATCGCAACAACTTGAATTAACTAGAATTAATTAACTGCAGCGCATTTGGGGGATTCGGAAGACAAACGGAATCAAACAATCGGTGAATAATTAAATAACTGTTTGCCTCTTTACAACAAAAACAACGAACAACAACACTATATCAAAAGCTAACGGTCGTTTGTTTGAAAAAACAGCAACGTTTGGTTTCCGAAATCAAATGCTCACGCACATTCACATCTGAAAAATGTGATATCTTAGTACCGGCTAATTAATATGTTGATAAGAACAGTTTGGCTGGTAAGATTCAGGCTTTGTGAAATGATGTTTTGGTATAGGGCTATATGTAAAGTAAATGAAGGCGGGCAGTAGGAGAGATAACCCTGTTGGGAGGTTGGTAAATCACTACAGAACGTTCAGTGCTGACGCGAGGGTGTGCATCCAATTCAATTTAAATATTCTTGTGATTCTGTTTTCTGACTAACATGATACTAATGCTACATAAGCGATTGGCTCTGCTTGTCGTAAGTTGAGAGGAGTTGAGAGCGTTTATCCAGATCGGTCTATTCGTGCCACTCTCATGGTACACGTTTATCCGCTCAATTGTCAACTATAACTGTATTCGCTTCAGAGTATTTCTAATGTCAGAGTGACGCCATGTCTTGGTTCAAACCAGTTTTATTGTCATGCATGGGCAATGTCTACTTATGGACTCTATATTGCAGGATTTTGACGGCATTCCTCTGAAGGTCGATTCTACAGGGAATTTCATTAGAATTGTCCACGGTTACAACTTTTTTTCTTAAATATATTTATTTTGCCGCGATAAATCACAAGACATAGCAAGAAATGAGGAAAGCACACAAATAAAAAAAAATATAAAGACAAATAGAATACGAGTAAAATTTGTATTGATTTTTTGCTAAGATCCATAAATTTCTGGGTTACAGTGATCTTTAGTGCACAGTCATATTCTCAATGAGGAAAAATCTTTTCAAACTTTTGATACATGGCAGTGTGACTAACGTCACAGGACCGACGAAGTAGGGTTTGATATGATTTAAGTGTGTACTGAAGAGATGACTTGGAGCCCTATGTGCTACCGTGAGAGAATGTATGTAGCAGTCTCTAACTGACAGTGGGTACTATTAACTTTCCCAGATGTCACCGCTGGTGAGCGTAGCAACTATTATCGCCCTCAGTTCCTATTACCCTGGACACTTATCAGCCCAGCAGTACAGCACGAGGTCACCCATCCAATTCTTGACCGGGGTCAAAGTCGCTTAACTTCGGTGATTTTACGAGAACCGGTGTGTCCAACGTGATATGCCGTATCAGGGAACCTTTCAAAGTCACAGTGAAACATACAACCAAGGGTTTCCGATGGGCATGACAGTGCACTCGCTGAGCCATCAATAAATAATAAAAAAATAATTACAAATCAAATTTTCATCGGAATTCGGTCAGCTCAGAACTTGCTGGTAACAATGCCCTAATGCACGTTCATGCCAAAAATCAAGGTTTTAATGTCAACGGTTCTCCTTATTTTGCCGACGAAAGGATTCGGATGGACTGACTGACTGACTGACTGACTCACTCACTCACTCACTTCTCAATGGGGAAAAATCTTTTCAAACTTTTGATATACACGCTTTTTACATGCATTGATATGAGGAGGTGTTTTTGTTTTTTAGACTGATAAGTATACCACTTTTACAGAAATAAGTACTGTATTACATGAGCAGTGTGACTAATGTCACAGGACCTACGAAGTAGAGTAGGCATTAGGACACGAACGCGAACTGAACTCTTGGAAATCCCCACCCCCAGTTGAAATCCTGCCTATATTAAGATGGGCACCGCCCAAGTCAGAATCGCCAGTGATTTTCATCAAAAATCACCAGAAATTTTCATCAAAAGTAGGTCAGCTCAGAACTTGTTGGTAACAGTCTCCTAATGCGCCTTCATTCCAAAAAATAAATAACAATCGCCGATTTAATTTTACAATTTTTTAACTAAAGGAAACAGATTGAATAATAAAAAGTTCAGTAGATTTCAAGCTTTACGTGTGAAAATACATTTACATCTCTTTAATGGTTTTCAGTGCCCTTGTCCAGGATCAAACCAACTTTTTGAATCGCATTATTTTCCCAACAATACAACAAATTGTTATATATAGTACTATAGTAGAACGGTAGCATTTATCTAGTTTACGGTAATTCAACTCAAGACCAACACCTTCTCTGCACAAGATAATAATGATTCTATGTCATTCTCCTGAGCATAACCGGTACAAAGACGAATAAATAGCGTCTCTACATCACGTTGTTATCTAGATATAGGAGACAACACATTTTGGGTATCGGCAATCTGATGAATGTACTATTCCGGTTTTCTTGTTTCACATTATATTCTATGACGGTTGATCGGTGATTTTCTTCATTGATAAACATTAAACCACCTCAGCTTCGTTGTGTGAATCGGAATTGCATTGCTGTGACACACCAACACACTCCGTGGCAGTGATTCTGTATCCCCTAATCAAGGAATCAAAATGGATCAAGATTTGAAATGACAAGAAATTTTTTGACATATTTTGTTTATACATGTAATTTTTTGCTTAAATTATATCCCAGTGTGATATATAGTCAATATTCAAGAGGTACAAAAAAAACTCAAAGTATGTGCTCATATTTTCACATCATGATCAAAGTTACTTTATCTAGTTAAATTCTACCCAAAGAAAATAAATTAAGACCCTTTAAACATGCCGTCATGGCTTTGTTTCACCCTCAGTAAACTTTTATCATTGTTGCTCACACAGACTAATCTGAAGGATGATACCACATCTTTCTTTCTTCTGCTGGGTTATTGCACCAGGCTGACTTAATTGGTTGATGTAGGATATTTCACAACCAGTGGGCAATTTGACCTGAATTTGAAGCCTGATGTGGCCTGTGATGAAATGTTTGGATATGAAATAGGATACACGTTAAAGGCCACAGTTTACATATATCTATAACAATATACTGAATTGTGTGTATTGAGGCTGGCAAGTTGGTAATAGCAGTGTAGATAAATGCACTAACAAATGATGGAAAATTAGCATTTCCTATTTCATAAAAACAATTACGGATGGCATATCCCACCAGATTTTGTACTGTGTTATATATACAGTGAAACATACAACCAAGGGTTCCCGATGGGCATGACAGTGCACTCGCTGAGCCATCAATAAATAATAAAAAAAATAATTATAAATCAAATTTTCATCAGAATTCGGTCAGCTTGCTGGTAACAATGCCCTAATGCACGTTCATGCCAACAATCAAGGTTCTAATGTCAACGGTTCTCCTTATTTTGCCGACGAAAGGATTCGGATGGACTGACTGACTGACTGCCTCACTGACTCACTCATTACCGGACAATTTGCGATCTGTAGCCTACTTCGTAGGAAAATAGACAATCAGTTCTTTCAACTTCAAGTAGCAGTACACTTTCAGACAAATGGAGATAAATATTAACCGATCTAAACCATTCGCTGAGGTCTTTCTGAAAGTCTGTTACAACCGGACAATTCCAAAATATATGAGGAACATCTTCAATAACTTCCTCGTAAAATTCACCGGTGGGTGAAGTTACAATATCTATGTTATACAACAATTTATTGGTGGCGAATACTTTATGCACCAGGCGGAATTAGAACTTGGTGTCGATTGTGCATTTGAACGGTTACAACTCTAGATTTGTAAAATTGATATTATCAGTGGTCGTTCTTACATATACCTCACGTTGCAGAATATAATCGTGCTCTGTGTGACTTGGCTTTTAATATGCTGACGAAGTCTTGAAGCTTATTATCCAATGATTTTGCAGGACATGTCATTCACCTTCACGTTTCTCCTTTAGCAGCAATGGAGTAAGTAAAGGGCGATGCAGCTGTGTAGCAGCTACTAATGACACAATTGCGAAAAGTGTCATTAGTAGTTGCTACGCAGCTGGCATTCGTAAACGCAAATAATCCGATCAGATCCGAGTATTTTTCAGATTGTATACTATTATTCATGGTAACACTATTAACTGCACTATAGCCCCTTGAGTGAAGCGGAATCAATAGTGTTCGGTGGCGTTCACATTTTTTATAGGATTCAGCAAATGCTACCAGCGCGATAGATATGCTCTGGTCCTTCCAGAATATAGAGTCCAGAAATTGTCAGTTGATGGCCAGCATTGTAGTCCCTCTTGATGTGGAGTCGACGTGAGGGTTAACCCCTCTCACATGTATAAAAGCATAGGTTCAAGTTTGATGTTCCATGCGGACTATCGATATTTTCCCTTAAGCACATTGAAGTTGGATCCTTCACAGCTTCACCTAAATATGACTTGCCTCTCAGACGAGTATATGAACCTCAGAAGTAACACATAAATAACCATGCGGAAACTATGCAACCACATATTACGTGAAATTTCTAATCGACTCAAAAGTTGATGTGACATCAGTCATACTTGTCATTGTTTCTCTCTGTGACAGACACAAAGAATTTCCGCGTCCACAATCGAAAGACCTCACACACACTCACTCACTCACTCACTGGCACCAAAATCCACACCAGCATAAATATATATATAAACAAACGCAAGCTGGTTATAAAGTTTCCAATGATGCTCCTATCGTCAAATCCGTATCAATACCTCGTTTCTGCATTGGTGATAAAGGTGTAGTTATGCTAACATACGAAACACTCCCATACGTGTTAGTGAATCAATTTTTTTTTAAAATTCTGTATAAAAGACTTCCTAAAGAAAAAAGACCCAAATTTAATGTTGTTAACACTCGCAGTCAAAAGTGATATAAAACAGCGTCGACTGATGTTTGAAATTGGGATTTTGTCTGTTTTGGGCTTTTTTTCGTATACATTTACGCGTGGATTTCTCCGAAGAAACCTTGAACCAAAACGATCAAATGATTTCAAAGTCACCAATATCTGCCGTGTTGTTTCAAATTATATTGGATCAAGGTGTTTTATTAAATATATATATATTCAAATATCCATGCTAAAATGCATACGAAAAAGTCCAAAACAGACGAAATTTTCAATTTCAGGTTTCAGTTGATCGTTAGGTAATTTTTCCATAGGAAACGCCTTTTTTGTGGAGAATTGAAGAAATTATCTTTTGGCTTTAGTTATGTAACAGTGTAACTTAACACTCCTTTCAGATGTGAAATGTAATGCTAACAAGAACACACATGCTTTGGGCAAAATACCGATGCTTAGTTTGCAAAACGAAACCTTTCTGTCTGTTCGAGCAATCATCATTACAAACCGAAATAGAAACGATGGTTTACTCGATAATTGGAATCAACCCCATTCGCATGTCGCACGACCCATCCAGCTTCAAATTCGAAGTAGACACATGCGACACAAACATTCTGACGAAATGAAGTCGTATTAAGGTAGTCCGCTGGTGGTTTTGGGCTTTGACGGCCATTTTCCATGATTTTGCCGGTTTTC
>JAVTVY010030978.1:0-122044 GCA_036873755.1 Hanleya hanleyi | reverse complement strand
CACAGAAGATCCGTGCTGTGCGAGACTGGCCTCCACCCGTTTCGCCGACCGAGGTTCGGAGCTTCCTGGGTCTCTGCAGCTACTATCGACGTTTCATCCGGGACTTTGCAACCATTGCAGCGCCGCTGCATAAGTTAACTGAAAAGAAGACAGTCTTCATATGGGACAACACAGCGCAGCAAGCCTTCGACACCCTGAAAGACAAGCTGACAACCGCGCCTGTGCTTGCTATGCCAGACTTTAAGCTCCCTTTTATTTTGGACACGGACGCAAGTAACTATGGCATCGGGGCCGTATTGTCACAGGTGATAGATGGAGAAGAGAAGGTCGTGGCATACGCCAGTCGTGTGTTGTCGAAGGCCGAACGAGCCTACTGTGTGACGAGAAGAGAACTACTTGCTGTTGTGCATTTCGTCAAATGCTTTCGACACTACCTGTTTGGGCGGAAGTTCCTGCTTCGCACCGATCACGGCTCGCTGAGGTGACTCATGCGGTTCAAGGAACCGGGGGGACAGCTGGCCCGTTGGATTCAGGCCCTTGGCGTCTACGATTTCAACATCGAGCATCGTCCGGGTCGGAAACATGGTAACGCCGACGCACTGAGTCGTATCCCATGCAAACAGTGTGGTCGATCAAGCAGCGATGACGTTCAGGCAGCCGCCCGTGTGATTGAGATGGCGTCGCCAACCGAAGGGTTCGGCCGGGCCCAGGCCGAAGATCCCGACCTACAACCTGTTCTCGATTGGGTGCGGCAAGGTAGCCGACCAAACCGGGAGGACGTCAGTCCGTACGGACTCGTCACGAAAAGCCTGTAGGGTGCCTTCGATATGTTGGAGATTTGCGATTCGCTGCTGGTTAGACGTTGGGTGGATGACCGTGGTAATGTCAAGCGACGACTGCTGGTTGTACCTCGTTCCTTGCGCCGTAAAGTGTTAAGAGAGTGCCACGACGTCCCACCGGTGGACATCTTGGAGTAAAGAAGACTTTAGCGAAGGTGAGGCAGGCCTATACCTGGCCTGGCCTGCAAACGGACATACGCCAATGGTGCCGAAGCTGCGATGTATGTAACAGAAGAAAGCAGGCTGGACGCAAACCGCGAGGACCACACACTCGACAGATGACGGGTTGTCCGGGAGAGAGGATCGCAGTTGACATCCTTGGGCCAATGCCCGAGACGGGCAGTGGAAACCAGTATATTGCGGTCATCGGAGACTATTTTACTCGCTGGGTCGAAGCCGTTGCCATGCCCAATCAAGAAGCTCCTACTGTTGCACAGGCTGTGGTGGAGCACTATGTGACCAAGTTCGGTGTTCCGATGGCGATACATTCGGACCAAGGCCGCCAGTTTGAGAGCCGTGTCTTCAAAGGGATGTGCCGAATTTTGGGGATGAGGAAGACAAGGACGACGCCATACCACCCCCAATCAAATGGTATGATTGAGCGGTTCAACAGAACATTAGCCCAAATGCTACATGCCAGTGTTGACCGTCATCCAAGCGACTGGGACTTGCATATACCGCTTGTAGTGATGTCCTATCGTGCTACAGCCCATGAGACGACAGGATTTTCGCCGAATATGATGGTGTTCGGGAGAGAAGTCTCCCTGCCGTCTCACTTGGTACTGGGAGCGCCTCCACGTCAGCAAGTGGAACCTACGGAGTGGGTAGGAAAACTACGGGACGAGATGGACGAGATTCATCGTAACGCCCGAGAAGTGACTGGGAAGAGCCTGCGGCGCCAGAAGAGGGTATATGATAGCAAGGCCTTTCCGCAAAAGTATAAACCTGGAGATCAGGTTTACCTGTACATTTCTGCTCCCAGACGTGGAGAGAATCGAAAACTACGAGACCGCTGGGCAGGACCATACGTGATAAAGGAAGCTCTCACGGACGTGACCTACCGCATTGCAGATGAGGAAGGAGGTCTCCGGGTTGTTCACCATGACAAGCTGAAGCCTTTCTATGCTCGTGAGATGTCCACCAGTGAGTCAGAAGAAACGTCTGGCGACGATGGAGATGTAGAATCAGATGATAGCGTCGGACATGGAGCTATCTTTCCTTACCCCATGGAACCATCGACTGTCGTCAGAACGCCGACTGTTGACCGGCGACCTCGATTGACCCGGGGCGGGCGTGAGATACGGCGACCACGGAGATTTGCCGATTTCGAGGTTGATTTGCAGTCTGCATCACCATTGGATCTCGAGATGGAAGCTTTACCCCCGGCCGAGGCCGAGACAGAACCGCGGCGGACGACCGGAGGACGAGATATTAGGCGCCCCGCGCGTTATCAGGATTATGCTCTATCGTGTCAACCCAAGATAGTGGGAATTGAACGGCGATCTAGTTTAGGGACCGAAAAGGCTCACGGCTTTCCGACACGGGTGTGCCATCATAGGATGGCTCACTGTCATTTTTAACCCCATGTTTTGCTCTATCCTTGCAGGTAGCGAAGATGAGTGAGAGGAAAAGCAGAAGAGAGCGTAGCCGGAGTCCACATGGGCGCAAGCCAACGTCCTAGGGGGATGAGACTGGGGAGCGAGAGTGGTGTCCTTTTTGCGAGCGGAGCTACAGCTCGAGGAAGCACCTGAGGGAACACCTGCGACGGATCCACGATTGGGAAACTGGGCGGCCATACCCTCCGCCCCGGGCCAAAGAAGACCCTGTGATCAGGCTCCCTAACCGAATCTGGCAGCCTCGGGCGGGACCGTCCGACGTTGCAGCTACGCCCGCAGTTCGATGCCTGTCGGTGGTGACTGTGCCGCCGGGTAGGGGGGCGGACGCCCCTGAAGTCGATCCCGGGACCGCAGCAACTGAGGGGGATGCTGCACTTGAGATTAGTGAGGATGAGCCTCAGCTATCCCATCCCCCATTCAACGAGGAGACGGAGCAGGAGATGGTTGCGGGGAAGGACGCGGGCAGTGATGGAGGCCCCATCAGCCCTGGAGCTGTGAACGAGGGAGCCAGTCTGGACGAGTGTGTTCCAAGTAACACATCGGCTGCCGACGAACCCGATACGGTGGCGAGTACCTCTGGCGTCGATGGCGAGACCGCGGACGAGGAGAAGAGGCGGAGCAACTCGTCTGCGTTTTTCCGACCTTGGGGAGCCGATACCGGAGCCAGGAGAGCCTGAGGTGGTCCATCCAACCGAGATGCCCGGTGCCGGTGTCCGTCCTGCAAGTACCCCAGCCGGAGAGGAAAGCAGGCCGGAGGACCTGGAGGCGGCGCCTCCCCCGAGGGTAGTGGTACGGCGGACGCGTACCTACGTGGACACTGTGAGGAATCGCCGAGGGGTGGTGACCCGGAAGATCTATGATAAGTGGGAGTGGAGCGAGGAACACAACCTGCGGTCCGAGACGAGGTCGCGTGGTGCCACTCCCCAGGCGAAGGAGTGAGGACTGTGTCGCCAGGGACCTGATGTCCCCTTCCCCACTCCGTGGACGACCCGGCAGGCCGCTGGGAGGAACGTCCTCTGTAATTGGGCCGTGATTGGCCGATGCTGTGAAGCTAGGGACCTGATGTCCCCTCCTTCCGCGACAACCCAGCAGACGGCTGGGAAGGACGTCGATTGGTGATTCTGCAGTGATTGGTGCCTTTGTTATGATACTGTGGACTATCGGAGTATAGACTCACCTGTGATTGGTAGCTGAACCGAGCTTCACGACGAGGGCGTCGTGTTTTCGAAGGCGTGGGTAGTGTGACGAAAATGCCCGTGACCTGAAGAATGTCAGTTTCGTTCTACGCTGACATTCTAAATAGCATTGTGAATGGACCGATAATGGTGCATATTCGACTTACCTGTATTAACTGTGCGCTGAAACTTTCAGCGAAGGACGCGTAAATATCCCTGACACGCATCTTGCATCGAAACCGGGCGAGAGAAGTCGAACTCTGTTGATCTGACACGAAATCCAACACCGCCTGAGTCTATACTTTCGCTTTATGGGGGCTGCCATGTTTGGACGCGCAATGGATTCTGGGAGCCAGAGCCTATATAAGACGCAGAGAATGGACGTTCGGCATTCTGGCACAGACATTCGGCAAGTAAGCATCGTGCGGGAGAACACAGGGACAGGATCGCCGCAAATGCGCCGAAAATGCCGATTAATTGCCGAAATAGCCCCGAACTGGGTTGGAAAGCCGAGAGCTGAGCCGTAGCTTAGGAATAATAGATACTAACACGTACAGTATCTGAGGACGAGAAGTCCACAGTGGTTCGCACGTCTACAGTAGTTGTTATTCAGCATGCATGGCGCATTAAAGTCTAACTTCTAACTGTACCGTGCGAACGATATCTACGGGAAATACGGAGCACCAAATATCCCACACCTGCAGCCTATTCTCATACAAATGCCATTCAGTATGTATTATACATTAAAGTCTGGTATTTTGTCCGCGGCTAACGTTTTGCTTCGGCAATAGGTGGTTAACTGTTTATTAGCCAGTGGTATTCGTACATAGGAACAGGTTCAGCGTAGTTCTCTACCTGAGCACCGGGCCGAAGTACTTTGCCGCAGTCCTCGGTTAATAGCAAATTATCACCGCTAGCGTTGGCTATGTATTTTACATGATTACAAATACTTACTCACACACACACCAGATCATCGGCCTCCGGGACGAGATCTGTACATACAGCTCACACTAGCTCGCACTTCAACACAGACTAGCGTTCGAGGTTACGACCGAGAATTGCGTACGTCTTATTCACTCACTCACCTTACCTCCACGGGTCGTATACAGGCTTCGGCTAGATGCGATCAATAACATATACTTGCTCACATACAAGATCGTCGGCCCACCAAGCGCCTCCACTCAAAGTTTCTCAAATTTGGCGATACATATCGCATGCTGATAGCAAAATACGAACGTAGCGTGCAAGATCTATGGCGCTACGTTTCGTAACTTGTGTCTAATTCCGCTTAACCCGGAGCTAGGGGCCGTATGAACCCATGTACTTCAAGATCCTCATGGTACTCATATGAACAGTCACAATCAAAGCGTGACTGAGATACATCATTCTTTAGATGACGACTTTACAACGAATATTATGGATTAAGAATACTGATCAGCGATACGGATTTGATATTTTTGGAACATCATGATGTCTTGCCGGCATCGTTGAAAACTGTTGGCCGCTTCTCTCTTGCAGGAAACAAGCTTATGTTTATGTATACTATGATTGTCTTTTTGAATTTAGTGCTAATACTGTTATATGGAATATGAAATAGGTCTTTGGGTTATGGACGCGGATATTCTCTAATGGACGACGGCTGGATTATGAATGACGGACTAGACGCTTGTAATTAGGGACGGAATAGATCTAATCCCACTCATCTACACTAGTTATTCACAGGCCTCGGCTAGGGATAACTGATAACACAAGCTTACATCCACTGTATATATTTACACTGCCGCAGGGCTCGAATTATGCTTTGCCGCAAGTCTTTGAATTCTATTACAAATCATTGATATTAATTGACATTACACTGTAAGGTAATAATATACCCCCGAGACCAGGGCATTATTACCACATATATATGCAGACAATCTGAGCCTATTAACTCCTCCTTGGGTCAACGCCGTGAGGGCCGAAATCGGGCCGCCGAAGACGTGAGGTCTGCCGAGCCGAAGACGGGTCGCCGAAATCGGGAGGTCTGCCGAGCCGAAGACGGGTCGCCGAAGTCGGGCCGCCGAAGACGTGAAGTCTGCCGAGCCGAAAGGGGTCGCCGCCGAATTCGGGCCGCCGAATTCGGGTCGCCGAAGACGTGAGGTCTGCCGAGCCGAAAGGGCTGCCGCCGAAGACGCTGTGGTGTGCTGTACGGACCGACGCCGCCGAAGGGCTACTGCTAGGAGAGGCAGTGATACGGAGAGGATTCCAGAGACGATTAATAACGCTTAGATGAACTGGGCCGTGTAACTTGAGACACGGTAGACGTTCCATACAGTCCGGGGCTACGCCTACGACCGGAGAGGAACCAGAGACGCCGTACCATACCACGACGAGAGCCAGTCTGGACGAGACTGGGCCGTGACGCGTCATAGATAGGGTCTCTTGTATATATTGTATATAATTAGTCTTTCTCTTAAGATAAAGATAACACTTAACGATAACTACCTCTAGAGTTGGGATCTTTATTACAGGTATTGTGCGCGTACAGAGCTGTGTACCTTGCAGAATACAATATTATTAGGTTGAATCGGATCTTCCTCGTTGGCCAATTCCAGTCATACGAGACTGCGTTCACATCAGCCTGACAATTTGTCACAGGGGCCTGAGACCAGGCCGCCTCAAGTCTCGTGTACACCGCAAGGATAGACGTTTTCTGACCGCTCGAACCACAGGCACCAGTGGCTGGACAGTAGAATTTAAATTCAGTATAATTTAAATAATTTAAATTTTTTTTTAAGTCATCCTATAATACAGAGAAGAAAAGGTATTGCACGCGCCATATTGGATTTGCCCGCCAAATACGAAAAAACAAAGTAAAGTTTTCACATTAAAAACTGTTTAACTGACCGTGTTACTGGTGTCCACTCAATTTTTAAACCTTTGTTATGCCATCTAACCCCACGGGAAATCTCAGATCGCCGTTTTATTGGTATAAATCCATCTCTGAAAACAGTAAACTTTCGGCTTCTGTCAGCCGCTCTTTGCCTCCACTGGGACGTGAATCGCTGTCTACGTCATCGCTTTCGTGATGCTAAACCCGCACTAAATTATTCGAGCCATCTCATTGGCCAATTATCCGGACAACTTTTTGCGGGGGGAATGAAATCTTCACGAACCGAGGGAAACAACACTTAATCATGTCGACTTTGACGAGAGAACAACGTTATGCCTGCTCGTTGGTGGACCAGGAACATAATCTGGTAATTTTAGGTCAGGCAGGAACCGGTAAAAGCTTCATTATAAATGAAATTAGACGACGCCTTGAGCGACAGGGGAAGCGAGTGGCCCTTACTGCCAGCACTGGGGTGGCCTCCAAACAGCTGTTCGGGGGGATGGTTTTGCATTCATGGGCAGGCCTGAGAGATGGACGCTACACCAACTCTGATTTGCTGAGGCGATTGAAAGAAGACGAAGACCAGAAAATAGTCAACAGAATAATAGCCACAGATGTCCTCGTCATTGATGAAATCAGCATGATCAGCCAAAAGATATTTGATCAGGTAGGTTAAACTTATAGATGGAGGTAAAATCACCTTCTGTGTTTTTACCTCCGTGGATTAAGTTAGAGAGAATAGCCCAATGGGATATATAGCCCAAGTGGAACAATAACGCACTTGTTAAGGGAAATCACCCCCCCCCCCTCGCCCCTCCCCCCTTCCTGCAGGGAAGGGTGGTGCATGGCCGGCGTCATGCATTAAGCTACAAGTGTCGAAATCTGGGCGTCTCATAATAAGCTACATTGTAAATTTATCAGTTCATATTAGTTACATTACGAATAGGACCATACAAATGAATTCATGCTCTTTATTCAGCTGAGCATTCATCGCCAATGATATGCCAGGCATATTCTGGCACAAAAGTGTGGTGTGGGGCATGGTTAGGGGTCATGTCCCAAACATGTGGGGTTATATGTTGGGGGTAATACCAATTGATTTGTGGTGGGGTATTTCCCATTGTGCATAATATCCCAAGTGGACTATCCTGCTATATTGGGCTGTCCAGCAGAATGATTATTCATAATTCATAAACCACTGACTTTCTGCTTCATGCTTTACAACACACTAAGCGACTGCACCCTATGTTGTAGCATAAGAGTTATATGCTGTTCATGTGAAGTTATATGCTGTTCATGTGACCATGAACAATTTTAAAATTTATATTTTCCAAAAGAAAAGGATACACAAACTGATACGTGTCCTGTCAAAACCAATATTCCATTAGTTAAAAAATCACCTCAAAACTTTGTTTAATCTGAAGTAATTTAGTGCAAAAATGGTATTTTTTTTACAAAACTGTAGACCTGTTTATCAACTGATGGCAGAAATTTTGTGGTTTATGAATTATGAACAGCTGAGCTCCACTCAGGAGCCTGGCTGAGATGGCTAGTATATGCTGAAGAGCCCCATTTCAGCTCGGGGCAAGGTTAAAAATCGCACGTGTAAGCACCGTCATAATATGACCAAAAATTTGTTGAAAACGACGTTAAATCCTACATGTACTCACTCAGTCACCTGTATTTTAGGAAGATACAAGATACAACAAGATACATGATACAAATATTTATTTGAAGTCGAACTTGTGCAACTTAGCACTGATGATGGCTATTTGTCGAAGACCAGACATACATGTACAGGTACAGTCAAGTTAAGCTTTTTCTTCTTTTTTTTTCAGTTGGAATATGTTTGCCGCAACCTGAGGGACTCCAGATATCATTTTGGAAATCTCCAAATTGTCTGTGTGGGGGATTTTTATCAGTTGCCCCCCGTCCCCAACGACATATACCAGGACCCAGGCAGACATGCTTTTCAGTCAACGAAGTGGCAGGACAGCATAACGCACAAAGTTGTCCTCACTGAGGTTATCAGACAGACAGAGTTAGAGTTGGTTGCAGCAATCAATGAGCTTGAAAAAGGTGCACCAACGCCTACCACCAATGCATTATTACATAAACTGTCCCGACGATTACCGCCAGGAGTAGTGGGCACAAAAAAGGAAGTCCACCTGTACTCTACCAACTTTGATGTGGACTGCCACAATGCTTCTCATTTAGCATCATTACCTGGGGAATCAGTTGTATATAAATCAACTGATTCTGGAGACACAAAAAAACTTAGACGGACTGCAGGTAGAAAAGTGTTGCAGTTGAAAGTTGGGTGTCCCATTCTACTTCTTGTAAACCTATCGCAAACTTTAGTTAACGGTAGTCAAGGGAAAATTATAAAGCTGGAACCTGATGGACCCACTGTTGAGTTTGACGATCACACAGTATTGAAAATGTCTCGACATCCATTTTCTATTTACGATCCATCTATCAGCCAGGTTGTTGCGGAAAGACACCAGTATCCCCTCTCTCTCTGCTTCGCCATGACCATACACAAATCCCAGGGCCTGACCATTCCACGAGTTGTTGTTAGCTGCAGAAACATACATCAGCCAGGACAGCTCGGAGTTGCAGTTGGCCGTTGTGTTAACTGTGAAGGCTTGCAGGTTCTTCACTACGACCCTTCAGCCTGCAAGAAACACAAACCAGAGGTGATGAAGTTCTGTGAAGAAAGAGGGGTTGACACTATAACAGACCTATCCTGTTGCAGGAAGGTACGTTTCATACATGCAGGGGTCGAAATTTACACCTGTCTACCTGTCCATGACAGGTAATTTTTGAAAGAGACGGGTAGTAAAATAAAGTACCTGTCTCCAGTGACAGGTGCCCAATAATTTTTTTTTTTTTTTGTGTTCGAAATATTTCTCTGACAAACTTCATTCAATTAGTGCATGGAGACAAGGTGTTGTTAATTTATTGCAAGCTTGCAACATGTGCTGTAGCTTTGTCATTAATCTTGAATTACATGTAGCTGACAATTCCAACAATCACATGTTCAGGTAAATCTCAAATGTGACCGGTAAACATTTTGTTCAGCTGTCTCATGTGACAGGTAAATTATTTTGAAAATTTCGACCCCTGTGTAGCAGTGCCAATACGTGTAGTTTCCTAATAGATGTGTCAACATTTACTACTTGTTATTGTAGTTGATTATCAACTGCATTTATGACCGCCTGTCATTAGGTAAACACGGACCCACATCCAGGTCGCATCATACCGAAGAAAACTGGTATTTGCCCTTTCCTCACTTGGCACTGGGCCTTAATGGGACATAAATGACTGGTTGAGCCGTGTCCAGTTGATGTGACTTGGTACTTGTAGTGCATCATGCCTGGTCTCTGTGGCATGATACCTCCGTTTGACAGCACTTTATAATGCAGCACTGGGACCAGTTAAACTGCCTGCGATACAGGATGGAATCTTGTTTAATTTTTTTTAAAACTCACCTGTTAGTGTACAGTCTATGGTAACCAATGCATATTATAGATCCACAACACCACATGCATGCAAATAATTCTACACCAAGATCTGGGTCAGTCTGTCTCAATTACATTTTAAGATTTGAACAGTGAAATCAGCTTGTATAGTTCTATAAATTATATGTGTTATTAATCAAATTTTCAGCCACATGTACATCAAGCCGTAAATGAGCCAGAAGAAGAGGTGCTTGCGACAGAATTTTCAGATGACTCTGAATTTGAAGATAAAGAGATCGCAGCCATAGAGGAGCTCGAAAAAAATGTTGAGAATCCAGAGGTAAATGATCATCTAGATTATTGTTATGTTGTGAAATACATTGTAGACAAATAGATACCGGTCATATACCAATTTACATGTATTGTAAACAGACTGAAGTGGCATTGCTTCTAGAATAATGTGTGTGTCAATTGGATCCTCACCCCTGAGGATAAGTGGGGGCATTTTCGGCAAGCCATACCTCTCACATACCCTTAATATTTCCCCCACATAGCTTCCACCTCGGCCTCCACCAGGGAGGTGGGGTATTTTACCAACACGGAGCCAACAAGTGGACAAATAGTTGATGCAGTCTTTTAGGAAGAACGTGAAGCAGAAAAAGCGGCGAGAAATATAAAGCTTGAGATCTCTAAACAGGGTTACATGGCAGAAGGGGAGATAACCCTGTTTGAGGTTATATATTCTCTTGGTGTGCATTGAGGATCTAATTGTACATGTTCCCACCCCCTGGAGCATTTTTTCGTTACCACAGGCAGTTTTCCCCCCACTATTCCCCCACTTATCCCTGGGATTGGGGGGGGGGATCCAATTTACACATGCATAACAAGACTACGAACAACCGACAATATGAAATGTTTCTCAGACACCATCCAGTTTTATCTGTATCTTCACAGCTTAGCAAGTGCCAATCACTAATTACTCATTAGTATATCAATTAGCGATACATAAATGTACAACAGATGACAGAGAGGAGCTGTGTATCGAATCCCCATTATTATATTAGTCCTAGTTTATTTGAGGATCTCTGAATACATGTGTGTTGGCCAATATATGTGTGTAATTCTATGTGTATAATATAATAGATAGAGTTTCTAACTTCTGCTGATTTATTTTAACAGGACTCCACAGTTCAAGTCGACGTACAACCCCAAAAAAATGAATTCAAGAGAAGTGATGCTCAACAGCTTCTGGAGAAAATCTGCGAACCAAATCCAATAACGGAACAACAAAAAAAGATGAACGAAGACATAAATTGGTTGGCTGGATCATGTGAAAAAGTGTCAATATTTCTGAACACCAGTTTCACCAATATCAGCGACTTGGAGCCTGCACCATCTACAACAAAGACGTGGACAACATTTTTTCAGAAATATCACACTTATCTGAAGACCGAAGAATATCAGAGAACATGTATCGAACTGTTTTCCCCAAGAACTGTGAATATGTTAGTTGCAGGAATTTTGATCTCTGAGGTGAGGAAGCGTATCGTGGAAAGTCTGACTCTTCAGTCTGAAGATTTATCTCCTTCCAGTGAATCAGAAGCTAAAATAGCAGATTCGGCTCAAGGAAAAATCCGATATGTTGGTGGACGGGCAATTGCCAAAGTCAAGTATCACAACAGCAATCTTGTGAGAAGAGATCTCGAAACTACAGGAGTCATTCTCCATCAGGTACCTAAAGTGAAGGTAAATCTACTACAACAGTTGACTGTGTCACAAGGGGATGTGTTGGAAAAGACGGAATTTCCGCACAGCATCATGGACACCTTCCGAAAACAAAATCTGTGTGGAGGCTTAACAAACATTTCTGATGAAACGTTTAAATTCTTCTTGCTTCTTGAGAAAAAACGCTTGCCACTGTACTGCCAAAGTGAGTTGAACAAGCACAAGGAAAATTTGTTGGAAAATGTCCGACATACTATACAAAACGACTTGGAGCTGTTTTCCTGTTGGAGACAATTGTTTCTTAATGTCACATCAGAGTCCCTCTCAGCCAATGCTAGCTCAAATGATTTGGGAGACATTGTGTATGACATTTTGAATGGTGGACTGGCAATTCAGGAACTTTTCTGTGATGTGATAAGCTCCTACCTTAATGTGACTGATGCAGAATTCAGGAGAAAATTCCTAGCCCAAATTGGAAAGACCAAAACAATGGAGCATAGGAAGAAGGTTATTACAAAGCAAAAAGGGGACAAAGGACATCTCTTATCTTTCAGCTCAGTGGTTTCTGACAAAACGGCAGGAAGACAATCCTCCCATTTGAAATTACAGGGAACAGTGCTAAAGGATAAACTAGCATTGGGGAGCTTCAGCAAGCAGGAAATTATCTCCCTTGCAGCGTGCTACGAGAAGAAGTTGAAAACGAGCTCCAAGAAGGAAGTGCTGGCAGGAGAGTTGGCTGATGCCATTTTGCTAGTTAATGAGATGCCCTGTCCAGAATTTATAGATCCAGTAAGCCCTGGCACATCTGGAGAACATACACGTACAACTACACGTACACCTGAATCATCTGTTGAGCCAAGAAAAGGAAAACGCACAACGAGAAAGGTAACCCAATATAAAGGAAAGGGTAAAGGCAAGGGTAAGAAGTTGAAAGTGATGGAAGAAGAAACAGATTTATGTGTATTTTGTGGTGGCATCAATGGAGACGAGCCCTGGATTTGTTGTTCCAAGTGTGAAGGATGGTGGCACCGGGGATGTGGGGGCCTGATTGATGAAACAGAGTGGGACAGGGTGTCGCAAGAAGGGGTGAAATGGTGCTGTCCAAATTGTGCTACATAACTGTTAATAAGGTGTGTACTTTTTTTATTTTGTCTTGTATGTAGGGGTCGAAATGTTCAAAATAATTTACCTGTCACATGAGACAGGTGAACAAAATGTTTACCTGTCCCCTTTAAGATTTACCTGAACATGTGATTGTTGAAATTGTCAGCTACATGTACTTCAAGATTAATGACAAAGCTATTTGTTGCAAGCTTCCAATAAATTAACAACACCTTGTCTCCATGCACTAATTGAATGAATTTTGTCAGCGAAACACCAAAAAAAAAAAAAAATTATTGGGCACCTGTCACTGGAGACAGGTACTTCATTTTACTACCTGTCTCTTTCAAAAAATACCTGTCAGGGACAGGTAGAGAGGTGTAAATTTCGACCCCTATGTATGTACTAATAGTGTAGTCACACAGTCACTGACCATCATCTTGGAGACAGCAGATTCAATTGTAGTGCATTTTTAATGTAAGTCGATTGTTCATCTTGGGCTGTTCCAGAAAAATGTACTGGGGAGAGGGGGGGGATGGTGGGCTGGTGTGGCAGAAGGCACTTTTTACGTCAGGCATATTCGTTTTTCTCTGTAATCACACACTTTGAACATAAGGTGTGTGGTAAGAAGTTGTTGTCCCCCCCCCCCCCACCTCCATTGTTAATTTTTCTGGTACAGTTCTATCTATAACTCTTGTTAAAGATGTTAATCTATTTAAATTTACCTCTTTTTAAACTTACCTCTAAACCCTAAATTCCTTGCATAATTGTTTGAATGGAAGAGCACCAGTGGACTTCGTTGATTTTCGCCGTGCCGCATTTGACTTCTTGGACACGACATTCTGGCAAAGTGTTATGCTGTTTGTAGCATAACAGTATTCTTGGTAATTGGGGTTGTTACCCGCACCATGATGAAGGCCCCTTTGTTGCGAGAAAGTGTTCTCTAGAATGTCACTGTTGATATATAGTGGGACTATTTTCTCTTTTACAACAGTTGTGACAACACGGGCCAGCTCTTTGAAGCCAACTACGAGAAACTGAAGATCTTCCATTGTTTCAGCTGACAGCAGCTCATTTTGAGGCTTGTCCTTTTTCCACTCTGCAAACCAGGTTTGTATGTTACCCAATTCCAATAACCTCTCATCACTAGTGTCGTGTATTGGGCGCCTGTCGCGAAACACACTGATCAATTTGCTGGTCTGTTCCAGTAAGGCTGTTGCACCATCACACCTCTCTCCGTTCTCTCCAAGACTTTCTCTGTACCGTCTCATTAGATGTAGCATGTTTCCATCCAGCACTTCTTCAGCTAAGTGATTTCGCATTTTGTCTGCCTGATTGGGGTGCAGATGATCATGGGTCAACTTGTGGTGGATGGAAAGGCCATGCTCTTTGTCCCATTCATAAGCTGCTGTGAACAGTTTCCAAGTTATTTCTTTCCCATTGTGATGTAGTAAACGTGTATGCCACTTGTCATGGCCACTTTTCAGAATGCTGTTCCTTATTTTTTTGAACAGATGCGAGGGATCGGCCAAAAACAACACTGGAAGAGAGGAGAATGGGTTTAGGACAGACATGTGATCCTGCGTCGGGGACTGATTGAAGTGCATTTTTATAAATGCTCTGTTGTTGGAAGCACCATCCAAGCAAGTGTAAATCACACTGAATCCCCATCGTTCCAATGCACCAACAACATCCCAGAACATGGAGTAGATCTGGGGCGCATTAGCCTGGTTGGTTGGATAATGTGCCACTAGGAATCTGTACCCATTTAAGCCATGAAACAGGAACTGCAAAACATGATCTGCCAGCTGGGTTTTATTTGTGGCTATAGCATCTGCCTCTGGGCCTAAATTTTGGAATCCAATCAATTCGTTTTTGCCATCCTTACGTAAAATCTGAATATCATGTTGGATTGCCATCTCATCAAGGATGAGACCTCCGGTGTAAGCATGTTTGGGCAAGTTTTGGTGCTGGGCCTGTAAAAACATCCACTTAAGCATGTCTTCATTAATGCCAGCCTTTTGATGGACTGAGTTTTTGTATCTGGAGAGTGTATTTGTTGATGGTAAAATGAGACTCCCATTTTGTGTCAGTTGTTCATATGCCCTTGGGCTCCGTGTCCAAATAGACAGTGCCAGCTGAATCATTTCATTGCTCCATCGTCTGTTGTGAATATCTTCAACGCTACCATTTTTTAACTGTGATTCAATAAAATCCAACTGTTGAACAGAGAGAAATGGTGCATTCTCTTTCAGATTTGTGATGAAGTTGTCAGCAGTGAAAGTTTTTGAAGCTGTGTTCTGTTGTTCAGTGCTGTCCTTAGAGGCTTCTGAAACAGGGGAATGTTCTTCATGTTTTTGTTTGATTAGTCTGTTACAAAATGAGCATGCTTTGGCTGATTTACCAGTATTGCCTATGTTGAGAATTTTCATACATTGAAAGGAAAATGCTGTACTTTCGTGTTGAGAGTTTTGTTGAATGTGACAATTTTCTTTCACATCAGGTGTTATGTTCTCTGCTGGTATTCCCTGACAGTGTTTCAAAGATCCCAGAGCAGCAAAAGCTGTTGATAGGGAGGAAGTGTTAAAATCCACGTGCTTGATACAAGTGGTCACAATTTTTCCGCCTATGGTAACATTAACATCTCCATCAGCAGATATGGTGACCTCCAAGTAAACTTCATTTCCATTGCACACAGTCCCTGTTGCCTTTGCAAATCTGATGAATTCATTTGAATGCCCTAAAACTAAATAATCGGATGGTACCTCAGTCTTTATTTCACTGAACTGAAGTTCACACAAACTCTGTTGTCTTGGTGTTATACCAACATAGATAGTTTCTCTCTTTCTCCAATTATCAAGACGCCTTTCTCTGATTCTCTTAACACTCGGAAATCCATTCAATATACATCGTCCAATGGTCGCTTTAGAATTAATTCCAAACCGTGTGCAAAAGTTCTGTATTATACTCTCCCCATGAACGCGTGATTCTGCTTCAGCAACATAGTTTTCATGTAGCCTAAAATGCAGAAAACAATTCAGTTAGCAATCGAATGTGATACATCCCACATATCCGGGGTCGAAATATTCGAAATAATTTACCTGTCATATGAGACAGGTGATCAACATGTTTACCTGTCATCTTTAAGAATTACCTGAACATGCAATCATTGTCACATACATGTAACTTGAGATTATTGACGAAGTTAGATGTTACAAGGCACTAATAAATTAATGACACCTTGTTCACTTGCACTTATTAGCAGGTGTTTTTAATGAATTTTGTTGAATATATATATTGAACACCAAAACAAAATTACTGGCTACCTGTCAATAGAGACAGGTTACCTGACAGGTAGACAGGTGTAAATTTCGACCCCTGCATATGGTAGCCCCCCTCAAATCCATGATTATCGGAATGTTGGCCAATCTGATTGATGCAAAGCTTCCAGGATGATCGCAAAGGATCAATGAAAAGATCTCTCAAGATTGTTGTTTATGTTTTTGCGATACGATATGACCGGTGTCTCGATGAGATTCTGTATTCTGTGGTAGACTATTATTGACTCCAAACTCCCTCTTTTGTTGAAGCCGAGGTGGGCGACTGGTTTTGGGCGCTTGTATTTAGGCCCACTAAAATGAAAGATTGTTTATCATGGGCACATTATTTTTTTACTTTTTATTTTTCCAAACAAAAATGCTGACATCTGAGGTATATACCGTATAAATGTGTACACATAAGCTGTTTCTCATCACTGATGGATTGTTTATCATTTAAATTCGAAAATATATGATTTTATAGCTGGGATATGCCTACACCGGTACACCATATTTTGAAAAAAATGTTTTTCTGGTATTACATTTTTGCATACGCGGGTATTTTTATGAGATGCACGCGGGGAACGACCACTTTCTTTTCTAGTGGGCCTTACTGCTGGCGATTTGGTGCCAAACTCTGAGGGCACTGGTTCGAATTCTCACGGGACCATTTTACCCACTTTCTAAATGGCATTAACAACCCTTGTAATTCATAAATCTGCCTATGCTGTGAAATTACATTATATATATATATATACATTTTTGACTGGATCGTCTTGGTTTTATGACAAACATAATGACAAGATGCTTTGAATTTTACAAATTGAAAGGTCCAAATGCAGCCGACGTGTTATTAAACCTACCATAGCAATATCTCTGCGTCTTTAGACAGTTTTGACATTCAGAAAACAATTTCGTATTTCCCGCAAAAAGTGGTCCGGATAATTGACCAATGAGATGGCTCGAATAATTTAGTGCGGGTTTAGCATCACGAAAGCGATGACGTAGACAGCGATTCACGTCCCAGTGGAGGCAAAGAGCGGCTGACAGAAGCCGAAAGTTTACTGTTTTCAGAGATGGATTTATACCAATAAAACGGCGATCTGAGATTTCCCGTGGGGTTAGATGGCATAACAAAGGTTTAAAAATTGAGTGGACACCAGTAACACGGTCAGTTAAACAGTTTTTAATGTGAAAACTTTACTTTGTTTTTTCGTATTTGGCGGGCAAATCCAATATGGCGCGTGCAATACCTTTTCTTCTCTGTATTATAGGATGACTTAAAAAAAAATTTAAATTATTTAAATTATACTGAATTTAAATTCTACTGTCCAGCCACTGGTGCCTGTGGGTTCACGGTACTAGGTGATTGAATCAAAATTAAGTTCAAGACGTTTTTTTAAACCCCAAATTATGCCAGCCGGTGAAACGATGGTCAGCCGGTTGGGTATTTTCACAATACCGGCGAGGTGGTGTTAGCAATTTGGATTTCTTTCACATGCCCTGTGAGGTTATGGGCAATATTAATGGATATTCATTCATCACTCGTCATTTTAAGCGGCTGGCGACGGTCGGATGTAGGGGGTGTTTATATATGCTTTAACCTTCTATCTTCTCCTATTGACCTGCTACGTTTTTCTGCATCAAACCTTTTGAGTAAGGAATATACATTTCCGCTTCCTGGATTAACAAACTGTAATGGTTCGCAACTGATTACCATGAACCGCCAACTCAATCGAGCACAAGTCCTCGAGGACATAATTTAGGGTTTAAAAAATCGTCTTGAACTTAATTTTTTACTTGGCCGTTTCTCTCTAGCCTAAACGTCTCGGACTAAACACTGAAAGGTGACATCAGAAATAAAATAATAATTGAAAAAAATTGTAATCAAATCGGACGTCGCTACGTTACGTTGTTCATGTGACGTCACAATGTCTTGGCGTCAGTCCTTTCAGTTTCAATCAGATTGCGAAATAAAGCGGACACACATCGGTTTACAGTGTGAAGTGAGAAAGCTACTTGAACAGTTACGTTATGTATAATATATCGCACATGCTATGAATTAAACACTTCATTCAATCACCTAGTACCGTGAACCATTTAGAACAAACCTAAAGTTTCCACTGTGAGATTGAAGGTGTTTTCCAAGGCGTTCTAATATGTGAACGATTGAAATGACGACTGTTATTTTCCATGAATGAATATCCATTAATATTCTCAACGACTGCAGAAGAAATGTGAAAGAAATCCAAATTTCTAACACCATCTCACCTGTGTTGTCACAGTGACGTGATTATAAAAAAAGAGACATTTTTTGGTCCATTTTCAGGTCGGATTTTTCGATTTCTTTATTCTTTTGATTTCCTCGTACAAATGGCCTGATAAATTAGTAAAAAATAATCTGATATGAAATAAAATAGTTTTGTTCACTTTTCTATGCAGAAAAGCAAGACTTTTGTGGAAATAGGATGAAAATATCACTTTTCTGGTTCCCCACATGGCCGCAATTTCGGATTTACTCATAATTCTCTGACCAGTTGATTATGCAAATAGGCACCAAAAGACCCCAGTATGAGAAGCAAAGTCACGGATTTTCAGCTCTCAGTTTTTTGTCTTTCCGGGGATAGAGCACAAAGTTACGTTCATAAAGTTAAACCTCGGTTCGCAGTTCGTTATTCGGGACCAGTCATTCAGCTACCCATAACAGCGCCCCTAGCAGTGCCCCCTGGCGTCAGATTTGGGATATGAATTTGCAAAGATCTAGAGCATGACATTCTCTCTTGCTATGCAGAGTTTGGAGTTCAAAGTGCTCACAATAAAAATTTACAGATTTCCATATCTGAAGAAATAATTGCTGGTATTCTCGAATAACGAACTGCGAACCACGGTCTAACTTTATGAACGTTACAAAGTTTGGTAGGAGGAGGCATAATGCCCCCCAGGCCCGGGAGGGTTCACGTTTGTATAGTCTTTTAACTTTCTAGGTAGAAAGTGCACTCCCTTGTATATTATATTTCAAATGTACTACCCGGAAGCATGAGTAAGTGCACCCGGAAGACTGAATATTAATCACTAAAAGTGCGGAATAATGAAATGTACGTCGAAAAAACGTTCGGTAGCATATAATTCAAGCACTAATGGGTCTACCCTGCTATACAGTGCACAATCTAACATATAACGGAAGATTGAAGACAAATTGACGTGCAATTAACTGGCGTGGATTTGACAAATGTTCGCTTGCACAATTGACTGCCTATTTTGTGAAGATTATACAGAAACATCCAGACAACAATACAGCTCGTTCGAAGCCTCTATAGGTTCATAAGAATCTCTGTCACCAACTGGTAGCTCTATATCTACTACTTTCTTAGACGGTTCGTCTGAATTGTCGGAAGATTTATCTCCGTCTGTTAGAATCGGCCATTTTACCCGGAAGATAAAGTTGCTCTACCCGCAAGCATGACAAATTTCGTCAAAATCCCGGAAGTAGGGATAGTTGTTTCTCCTCTGTGAACTGGTGGCCGAAAAACGGACCCATAGTCTATTCCATGCCGAATAAAAGAATCTCCGGAGTGCACCCCATGGTTATACAGCCTCGTATTCGTTCCAAGATGGCTGCGCCCTGTCAATAATTTGAGAACAAACTGCTCGCACTGTTTTCCCATGATTTTTGTAGTTTCAGATCGAGAAACCAGACGTAAGAAGGTTTTTAAGAGTACTACTATTGTACCAGAAGTAGTTAGATGGAGAAAACCATCCATGAATTGATGTGATATCTGACGGTCGTAATTCATGAATTACGACCGTCAGATATCACATCAATTCATGGATGGTTTTCTCCATCTACAGAAGTAGTAAGAAATTTTGAACACATTTGTTCGTGTTTTTTCTGTGTTTACGGATTACGGATGCTGCGCAACAACAACCACCACAACTGCATGCATTTTGGGTACTGGTGGGCACAAGTTCACAACCGTGACAACGGTGCGCGGACATCTCCTCCCGCAGACATTTCTCCTCCCGGATATTTCCCCCAACAACAACAACATTGACAACATGTTCAGACATTTCCTCCTGCGGACATTATCCCGCCCATTTTCACCTTCGGACATTTCCGCCTTCCTTAGCCCCTTCCCTGTCTACCCTTCCTATATATTCTTGTACTATGACTTCGTACGAATGTGTACCGTACCAAAGTATATTGACAAACAATTTTGAACATTTTTATATATTTTTATATATTTTTTATTTTTTCTTATTTTCTATAATTTGGCATAAACATAGTGTAAGTTAATATGTAATAGGCAAAGCCTAGAAGTGAGCGCAGAACAGTTCTTGCCCTCTCAGAGTAGTTCTGAGCCGTTATAATGGGTAATTAGATTAATGTGGGGGGGGGGTCGAGGTAGGGAATAAATATTACTATTAGAAGGGCAGACACTTAGCCGGCGTCGAGACCACACCACGCTCACAAAACTCCGGTGTTATAGCCCCTTATCACCGTGTGATCCTGATATTAGTGAACAAAATAGTGAGGACTGGAACCTGAACTACAGCCCTCTTGTAGTTCGTTATGAAATTTATGTATTATTCCATTTGCATACTCACCTAGTTGTAGATCAGTGCCTGCATATTCTTTTTTCTTTCTATATATAAATTTATGATTAACTTTAAGACACTGAAGTAGCAGGCAAGTACAGTTCAGGCTTCAGCAACACAATTATTGAATTACAAATATCTGTCGGGGAGTTGGGACTCATGATTGGAACATAATTAAAATAAATGATCTGCCGGCACATCTCTCCTCAGTAAATTCATGAATTCTGCATTATAATTACATGTTCATAGGCTTAATATACATGATGTACATATATTGGTACTTGATAAGATTCTTTCTTTTCACGACACGGAGGGCGGGAGTGTGGCCATGGTGAAAAAGTGCACGCTCGTAATTTCGGCTGCTGGTCTGGCGTGGGTTCGAATCCCACCGAGGACTTTCAGGATATGAAAATATCCCCGCTCACAGCTGGGCTTATCAGTGTCCAGGGTAAAAGGAACTGAGGGCGCGCTCGTGTCCAGGCACATGTAGGCACCGTCGTGATATGGCTGAAAATTTGTTGAAAACGACGTTAAATCCTACTCACTCACTCACTCTTTTCACAACACACACAACATCCATGTACCTTTGTCTGGCCGGGACTTGCTGATTTGTTAGTACCTACCTGATATACACTTACACAATCCCCAAAGGTGGCATGTAGATTTCCTCAAGTTATATTAAATAGAGATTTCCTACATGTATGTACAATGCAGTGTTGACATTATATATATAGATTAAATAACTGAACATTTGGTCATGAAAATTTTATGAAATTTTAACAATGTAACAACAAACTAATAATAATTTACCCCGAGATAGTTATCTGGGAGAAAATTCGCGATTGGTCAATTATTTCCGGGGGAATTAAAAAAATATTAACTATGTCCCCTCCACGGTTCCGTAGTTAGCTGTTGGAATAGTTTTGATATCAGATGCTATGACTCAGCGTATTTCAGTTTCCTGAATTGGGGCTCTTCAAAAATAAAAAAAATAAAATTTGGGGAATCTTTAACCAGACACAAAGACTATTTTCCGGGTATAGAAACCCTTTAAGGCAAGAAGACAAAGGCATTTTCTCCTGCAATTTCTTTTACTCAAAATCTGTACATGTCAGCTAGATAGAGAAGAACACAAGTAATACATGTATGTACCGGTACATCAGAATGTATGATGATAAATTACATAACAGATTCTTGCCTCTGATGTTCATGTACCTTTCTATGCTAACGCATGTAATTCACTATCTACCCAGTTACCTTCAATATGTCACTCATTTTGTTGACTTACCTTTAGTGTCATGTGAAATCACAATAATCAACATACATGTGCATGTAACTGACATATTACAGCAAGTGGACTTTTGCAACATGATATTTATATGAGGTTATTATTTCAATGTTCAAATGTATCGGTCTGCTGTAGGATCACCTGTTGTGTAGAAGACATTTACCAGTATATATGATACATAATGACTGTGATTAAGTCCCATCATGGTCTCTGATATAATGTATAATACTGAATACATTACTGATGTGGACTACCAATAAACATAACTATCAGGGTGACTGTGAGTGAGTGAGTGAATATGATTTAATGTCGCTTTCAACACTATTTCAGTCATATCATGATGTTGGTTCCTATTCCTTAACTATCAGATAGTATTATTTATTGTTTGTTCTATTAAGTTAACATTATAAACTTTTCCTTTGCTGGAATTCAGACAATAGTTCCATCAAGCTGGTGCCTCAGGACTGACAAGGTGACATGATGTAGTTTGTACTGCAATCGTCAAAGTTGCACACCCGATTATGACCTAGAAATTAAACAAAAATAAAAAGTTGTATTAGTATATTATTTCCAATGTCCCTGTAATTTACGGAATGAATGGCGTGCAACTGAGATTATGTGGCCGGATAAATAATTTGCATTTGCCAGATTATTAGGATCATCTCCTGATGGAAAGAGCAAAAGGAGATGAAAGCCAAAATTGTTATATGGTGTACTACTGTTGCCTGCAGGCAAATGATAAATATTGATCCATTGGGTATGATATGTAAAAACAAGAGAAATAAAAGAATAGTGTTTGACACTTAATTTATGTGCCTGCTCAGACTTCTTAAATTGTCATGATTATGTATCATTGAGTTTCTACCAGGCTAAATAAATAATATATCATGTATGTGTGAAATTTGTTCATACATACCAGTGGAATCAAGACTGAAATCTACCATGGTGTTGAAGCAATGGTCAAAGATGACTGCCTGTAAATAAAGAAATGGAAATGATAAACGATCATATCAAATGTAAATTGAAATTGGTACCAAATTAAAAAAGGAATCAAGTTATCATGAAGAAAACCAATCTTTTATTCTAACAGTACATCATGTATATTATCAGAACAATTTCAAAACAATAAATTAAAAGAAACCACAAATGTTAAATGCTTTTTACTTTTTCTCGGTTGAAAAACAAATTCATTGACACTGTTTGAATTGTTCTTTCATTTGCAGTTTTTCTGATCGGTTTATTTTCATTTGAAAGTACATTTTAACATTATCACTTTATCCATAACCCTTCCCCCAGCACACTAATTCCGAGTTTCTCTATATCGATAGTTTTTGATGTGATAGGTCTTTGTCCAATGGTTGTTTCATATATAGCAATATAGAGTAGTCACTATTAAATTAAGCGCCCCATAAAACAAATTCTAATTACATGTAAGCTACACATAGTAAAGCATGTTCATCTGTTTAACAAGCAATTCATTTTAATCCAATGATCGATGAAGTGTGCAGATATGGAGCTACAATTTCAATCAATATGCAATAATAGAACATAGCATGTATGTAAAGTTCATAAGGAAATGTTAAATTTGTAAAATTTGATGTTTGTTTGGGGATGAGTTAATTGACTCAAGGTTGGGGGCGAGTTGACTCAAAGTTCGAGTTGGGGATGAGTTGGCTGGGGACGAGTTGCTTTGGGGACGAAGTGACCTGTTCCCACATGGAGAGTGCTGATAATACAATCATGTAATTAGGAAGAACATACAACATACCAGCTGGATGCATTACTCCGTCGAGGTTGCGAAAATATTCAATTTGTTACAAATTCTAAATCTTGAACATTTGTGGACTCATACAAATTTACATTTTGTTATAAATCAAATTAAATCAGCCCTCCAACACTCATTCTTATCCAGAACTGGCCTGTCTCCTGGTAAAATCACTAATTCCAAACTGGATACTTATTGGACATATGGGTATTGATAACTACCTCAATGATGTAGTAATGTTTAAGCACAGGAAAGCTCTCACTGGTCTTCGGACAAGTTGCCATTCTCTTGCCATTGAGACTGCAAGGTATTCAAGAATTGAGATTCCGAGAGAACTTCGATGGTGTAGTGAATGTCCTGGACAGGTAGAAGATGAATGGCATTTTCTAATACAATGTTCGTTATATTCTGTTGAAAGACAATCTTTATATTCAAACCTGAAGAAACTTCTGCCAGTGTGGCCAAAAACTAGGTCAGATCACTTGAAAATGTTTCTCAACCCGGTAGTAGAAACTTCAAATTTAATTGCGAAGTATATATTTACAACTGTTTCGAAAAACGAAAATTGGTAACAGTAACAGTTCCTAGTCATCAGTCATGTTAGTTTTCTATATTCTAGTCATATATAAGTAAAACTAAGTTCATTCCTGATATAAGTAATGGGAAACATAACATTGTCTACTTGTATGAGGTTTGTTTCACTCATATGATATGGGGACAGTCAGTTTGGTGGAAGATTAAACTTAAGACTTGAGTCTGGTAATTCATTGGGTATATTCAATAATTAATTTTAATTCACTCTGCTGAAAAAGGCACAGCTACTGTAGAATCAGAAACTTTAGTATGGTACAGATATGAAAATTGAAGTGGGAATTCATATGATTTGAAAATATTATAGATACTAGGAACAGTGATACCAGTCACTGTGCATAATGATTAAGATAGAATTTATTATTAAAAATTTCAGGTAATTGGATATATTTTGACAAAAACCGGAGGATTGGAAACCTTCTGGAAATTGGCAAAGAGATACATGAGGTTTGAGGAACAATAAATATAAAAATCAAATGCATCCCAAGAAATGCATCCCAAATTAAAATCATACACCCCCCTCTACACACAGAGATGTGACACCCTCCGTCATCTTCCCCCTCCCCCATCGTTCTCTCTGGGTACTCCGGCTTCCTCCACCAGTCAAATTGTCTGTCACCTTATGAGCAAAATATTCTTGAGTGTGGCAACTGCCCCCCCCCCCCAAATCTGCATAGGCCCTCATTTTATATTTTTTCCTAAAGAACCAGGCAGTTGGATAGTGTCAGTGTCAAATGCTTGAAAGTAGTATCGACAAAAATATGACCTCGTCCATTGTGTTGGTAATTATTTGGGCGAATTTTGAGATCGTTTTCTTCTCCAATGCGTGTATTTATGCAGGAGTCAAACGAAATCCCCACCCCCCCAACCTCGGGCAAGGCTCGGGTTTAGTGGGGCATTACCTGGGGATTCACAACATGTTTACGCCCCAGGGAGTGGGGCTTTCACACGTTTTCAGTCCTGTTTATGTTCGTATTGAGTTAATATTTCTTTTACCTAGGAATGGGACATAAATTGTATTTGGTTGAAGTTTAGGTGGGGATTCACTTCAATGTTTTGCCCCAGAGGGTAGGGCATTGAAGCATTTTAACAACTCTCATTTGCTAAGTCCCCATTAAACCCCCCCCCGAGGTTGGGGGGGGTGGGGGTTTCGCTTGACTCCTGCATTAGATGTACGGCAGTTTCAGAGGTGGGTGATTCGTAATAAAATTATCTAAAACCCTCGCTGGAGGTGACTGGGGCCGACCTATAGCCCTCATACTCTTGAGGGCTATATATTATTTAGCTACTAGGGATGGGACATAAATTGTATTTGGTTTAGGTGGGGATTCACTTCAATGTTTTGCTACAGGGGGTAGGGCATTGAAGCATTTTAACAACTCTCATTTTCTAAGTCCCCACTAAACCCCGAGGTTGGGGGGGGGGCGGGTGGGGGTTTCACTTGACTCCCGCATTTACCTCGCACATGTTATTGCATACAACAACAACAACATGGGCTATTTTGACTGCTGCGACATAAATCAATAGCTGACAAATGCTTTGCGATATACTGAAATGACGAGTGGTGTACAAGAAATCGTCGTATCTCAACGGCATAAATTGGCAGTCATACACTTACCACAAAAACAACGAAGTTGCCATCGTTCTATGCCTATAACCTGGGCAGCCGCCATGTTGAATCTCCCGCTGATGGAAGTTGGGAACGCCGATTTCTCGTCGATTTCCGCTCCGGACTTTTCTTTATTTCTCCTTGTCATTCTTTTGATGTTCTAGCGGGATTATTTATTTCAGCGTGGATTTTTATTTTTGCATGCACTATAATCCAGAAGTGGATTTAACAAATTATTGCTGAACACAAATCCCAACATTTCCCATAAGACATACAAAACAAAATGACTGCCACTTTTGGCGGAAGTCGGCTAACGGAAGTCGGCGAAAACTGAGTTGACCGGCTTACTGAACTCATTGGTATGGTATGTGTTATTTCTTACGTACGTATGCATGTTGTGTATAGAGTTCGCTACGCGAACGGCCGGCTTCGCCGGCCGTTCACTGCGCTCACTAATAACTACCACAACGTGATAAATAAATAGTTTTGATACGTAACGTGCCCATGCATTGTTGTTGTTGCCCATGTTAATTAACTATTTATTGATACTTATGATAGTACGGGTGTCCGACCAGTTATCGGACAGGACAGTTATCGGACACGCATCTCGAGCGCACGTGTTGTGCTCGTGATGACAAGGCAATAATATGTCAGAACAAAGGGGAGATCATTTCTAATTGTTATGCAAAATATAGAATTATAGGTAGCCACGAAAGTCGAAAAATTTAAATCTAACATTTTTGTTTTCATCAAAATTCAAAATTTCTCGTGTTGTGGCGGGGTGCGAAATTCGATCTACCACCTTGTCTTCCCGATCTCGCTCTCAAGTAAATACGTATAGAAATTGAACAATGATCATATCATCTTAAACGACAGAACTCCAACTAACGATTGTCATGCACAAAACTTGAAAATACATTGTACTTCGTCAAATTCTTGTTCACGATGGGTGTCCGATAACTGGTACTGTCCACGACGGGAACTGAGCTGAAAAGTCGAGTTAAAAATAGCTCTCGCACGTGCAGAAGGGAGTGACGTCATGGACGGAATTCATAACGGAAGATAGCCGACGAGCTCAGCAATCATCGTGTCAGTTTTCATGTCATTTCAAGAAGTACTTTTTTATATATTCTAAATAAACCACGAAAATTGTCCGATAACTGGTCGGACACCCGTACATGTTTAGCCACAACTGTTCCTATCAATAATGCCTTCGGTTGATAGTCACATGCTTCGTTCATTGATCTTAGTGTGTTATAACCCGTACCATATAAACGTTCATTTTGATGCTCCTTACCAGTTATTTTTTGGAAGCTAATTCCTTCTCCTCCACTCTTGTCACTTTTATTAAAGTTCACAATGCTGGTGAATAGCTGTACATGAGCCGTTTTCACAGCAACTCTGACCTCCTCTATATTACGGTAGATGCCATGTTCTTCATGTCAATCCAAGTGCTCATGTGTAGTGGCTCAAATACATTCAACATGGCATCTACCGTAATATGGGGAAAAAAGCGACAAGCGTGGCGGAAAAGGAATTAGCTTCCAGAAAATAACCGGAAAAGTAGCATCAAAATGAACATTTATACGGTACGGGTAACGGTTATAACACACGGAGATCAATGAATGAAGCGTGTGACTATATCAACCGAAGGCATTATTGATAGGAACAGTTGTGGCTAAGTACATGTTTAGCTAGCTTATACAGGTGGAAAAAGGTATACACAAACTTTGCTTGGAACCATGCACATGTTTCTCGCATGAAAGCTCTGCAAAATGGAAACAAATCTCAGTGTTTTTCGCCAGGTGGTTTAGATCGCCGATATATAGTGCTGGCGATTATGTGCCTTACTCTGGGGGTTGTTGGTTCGAATCTCACTTGGGACTCGATCAATTTTCGCACTAGAATCTGTGCTATAGGCCTACTAAGATAGAGTAATCCCCAAAAAAACAAAAATACTGTTACACGATCACTTTAAATGGCGAAAAAATATCTTCCAATAACCTGTTGTTGCTGCTGCTGCAATACTGTTTCTCTGTTAGAATATCTTGAAATAAGAAAATCATAGCAATCTGAAACTTCATATATTTGTTATTCAGACTGGCTGAGTATTATTTATGCAAAGCTTATCAATATCGGGGAAAAACGTGTTTAACATGTTCTTGAACTTGACTATTCAATTTCTGTTTCACATCTCATTTTTGACAAAAATTCCATAAGTTGATATCTTGCTTCAAGATGTCATTTTGGATTGTTTCATCCACATGCCCACTGTACACACATTTGTTATATTCCCCTCCATTTAATGGACCAACGTCATACATGTATCAAGACAAATACTATGATTCAGTAAGCTATAGGCATTGGCAGAGTGGTGAAAGGGCAATGGCAACAATTTTCTCTCTTTAGAAATAATTATGTCCTGTCATATCAGTGCGGCAAAATAATTGCCACTGCTGCATTGATGTGAATGCACATACTTTTCAAAAGATATTTGTAATTATTTGGTCTTCCATCAGCACCATTGTTTTGTTTTTTTTCTTTGATAATAGCTTCATAGTTTTGCCTTCAGCATATTCCATGAGGCTTACTTATTAGAGAGCCCGGTGGTGCGGTGTCCAACATAGGAAATAACATACGCTGAACGCGTTGCACTTTCAGTCCACCTTCACATATCAAAAGTCTACATCTTCCGGTATATACACAATCTATAAGCATGCCCTCAATTCATCAGATAACGATACACAATTTATTCTATCTTCAATTGTGAACCACAGAGATCTCAATTCCAGAATCTGATATCATTGTGTCTGGCCTCTAGTTATGTTTATTGTGAGATCTTGTGCACCAAACCTTTTTTTTTTTGACAGAAGAGAATTTTTTTTTTACAAGTGTACCAAAACTTGACCAAGTTCATTAACATGTTGAACATCAATGACTAAGTTTTGTTTACATTTTCACCAATGCACTAATATAACATAAATTATATACGTGTTTAAAGTTTCAGCTTGCTGTGATATACTTACTTCAAAGCACTTGTTTCATAATTATCGTAGCCATAGTGACAGCAACTTTAAAACAACATCCTGCTGTAACAGATCTTCATGCTCACTCTCCTTCACTCTAAGATCCACTACACCCAGTTCTATGTATATTTCCTTCTAACCTGACATTGCATTCGTGTGTAAGGTTTTATTTTCAGATTATTTTCAAAATGGATTAGTCAACCATCTTGTTTGAGCCTCGCTGGTTTATATTGATAACCCTAAAGAGAGTGTATACATGTTTGTATTGTTTCTCTCCTAGCAGGTTGGAGAAATTGAATTGGCAATACGAGTAAAACAAACTGCTCGGGGACCTTAAAATCTCACTGAAGAAGACAACAGGAAATGAAGGGGCTGTCATATCTGTTGTAGGGTGCTGTGCTGATTCTAGGAGCTAGGACTGATATTAGGAGCTAGGACTGATACTAGAGCTAGAACCAATACTGGACTGATACTGGGAGCTAGGACTGATACTAGGAGCTAGGACCAACACTGGACTGATATTGGAAGCTAGGACTGATACTAAGAGCTAGGACTGATACTAGGAGCTAAGACTGATACTAGGAGCTAGAATTGATACTGGGCTGATACTGGGAACTAGGAGTGGTACTAAGAGGTAGGACCAATACTAGGAGCTAGGACCGATACTGGGCTGATACTTGGAGCTAGGACTTATACTAAGAGCTAGAACTGATACTAGGAGCTAGGACTGATACTGGACAGATACTGAGAGCTAGGACTGATACTAGGATATAAGACAATGAGTCTCAGACTGGTGATATTAACTTCTGTCTTAGTCGGTGTTTGTGCAATTCTCCTAACTTCAGACTATTTCGCTGACCACAGAGAAGCGTTCTTCAAATTATTGCGAGATGTTTCAGTTCAGATTTGGTCCTTATGGGGACATGTAACAGACACAATCATCTCTGTGAAGACAGAAGTGATATTGAGTAAAGAAGAGCTAGCCCAGTATGACGGGAGTAAGGGAAGTAAAGGCTTGTACTTGGCGATCCTGGGGAAAATCTTTGATGTCTCACGAGGAGCCAAGCATTATGGACCAGGAGGAGGCTATCATTTCTTCACAGGTACCAGTATTGATGTATTAGCCTGGATGTCTCTCCATGTAGACAGAATCATTTATGAACAATGTACAGTAACATATGCAGTCTGAAAAAGTCATTCCATTTCAGAACGTGAAATCTTTCATATTTTGCAAATGGTTGTTTCAGACTCCTTTCCACACTTCACGGTATGTTTGCATCTGTTATTGTCAAGATATAGTTCAGCGGACATGATGGCCAGAACAGAAGAAACACTTCGTTATATGTTTGCATAGCTGTTATTATCAAGATATAGTTCAGCCGACATGATGGCCAGAACTAAAGAAAAATTGTAGAGTTTATACTTGACTACCCTGTTGATCTTCAATATGTGGTTGACTGATTTTTGTTTGAACATGTTTGAAGGGAAAGACGCAAGCCGAGCATTTGTATCTGGGGACTTCAAACCAAAAGGCCTTACAGATGATGTTACCAAGCTCGGCCCTAAAGATGTCCTTGGTCTGGAAGAGTGGCTGACCTTTTATCAGAGGGACTACACTTATGTAGGCAAGTACTGCCATTATGACAGGAACTACACTTCTGTAAGCAAGTCCTGCTTTTACGACAGGGAGTACACTTGTGTAGGCAGCTACTGCGGCGTGCCTCCATGACAGAGACTACACTTCTGTAGGCAAGTACTGCCTTCATGACAGAAACTATACACTTCTGTAGGCAAGTACTACCTTTATGATATGGACTACAATTCTGTAGGCAAGTACTGCCTTTATGACATGAACTACACTTCTGTAGGCAAGTCCTGCCTTTATGCTTGGGACTACACTTATGTAGACATGTACTGCCTTTATGACATGGACTACACTTCTGTACGCAACTACTGCTTTTACGATTGGGACTACACTTATGTAGACAAGTGATGCCTTATGACAGGGACTACACTTCTCTAGGCAAGTTCAACCTTTATGCCTGGGACTACACTTCTGTAAGCAAGTACTGCCTTTTTTTGACTGGGAGTACACTTATGTAAGCAAGTACTCCATTTATGACAAGGTCTTTATGATTTGGGCTGCACTTCTGTAGGCAAGTACTTTGGACTGCACTTCTGTAGGCAAGTATGGCCTTTCTGACTGGGACTACACATATGAAAGCAAATAATGCCTTCTTGTCAGAGACTATGTACTACACTTATAATGTAGAGAAGTAAATTATGACAGGGAGAACACTGATCTTCAATCATCTCAGCCATTCCACCGTGACTCGCGTGACATATTCACTCAGTTATTTTGTTCAGAAATATTTAATACTCACTTTTTTCAGTTAGTGTGTTAATTTTATATCAATCTTAACCAAGACACTTACAACACAGGGAACAAAGGTAATAATGCTGATCAAGAAAGTACCGAAATGATAAAGCAAAGTGCGTGACTCGCGTGACAGCCCACGAAGACACTCGTCTCGCCTGTTCATACAAACGCTAAGATTTGTGGCCCATTTTATGACTAAGTCATTATTGGAGTTCAGGTAACACTGGAGGGGTATATCCAGAACATCAACTGAGATGCTCAAGAAATTTGAAGTGTTATTTTGGTGTACATGGAATGATGTGACTCGCGTAACACAAAACTTGTGACTCCCGTGACATTAACTCTGATCTGAAAAGAAAACATGCAAACTGCTTTCAATAATGAAAAAAATATAGGGAAAACCTCCCACATGACATCTAATCCTTAAGCTTATAACTTTGAAGTCCACTCAGTCCCATCAAACAGTCTCAGAGAAACCATCACTTGAAATAAACAGTGTCTGTGCCCGGCACACTCAATGCTGCAGCTTGCTTTTTGTAGAATGTCATTGGTGAACGAAAGCTGCGCTCTGTTATTCACTAGGTCTGGGTGAGGCATCTCACATAAGATGTCATCAACTGTTTGCCTCTAACACTCCGTATGAAGAAGAAATGGGTAAATTTTCTTTGCTGGAATCTTAGACATATACTGCAGCAGACGTCTTTGATACGGTTAAAAGTTCCAACTTCTGTTGACTAGTGGGTAAGAAATAAAATACTAACTTTTGTGACTCGCGTGACATCAAATAATAAGGAGAATCACAAACATCTGAGACTGAAATCACATATATATATCTGGTCTGTTCTGTGGCTGCAGCAACACTGCTTCTACTGACCTACATTACACAAGAGTAGTCCGCTGTCTGAGGTGCTCAAGAAATTTGAAGTGTATCTCTTTAGTTTGGTGTACATGGAATGATGTGACCCATGTAGCGCAAAACATTGTGACTCGCGTGACATTAACTCTGATCTGAACAGGAAACATGCAAACTGCTTTCAATAATGGAACAAATGTAGGGGAAATCTCCCACATGACATCTTATCCTTATATTATAAATTTGAAGTTTACTTAGTCCCATCAAAGTGTCTCAGAGAAACCATCTCTTGAAATAAACAGTGTCTGTGCCAGGCAGCCTCAATGCTGCATCTCTTGCTTTTTGGAGACTGTCATCGGTGAACGAAAGCTGTGCTCTATTATTCACTAAATCTGGGCGAGGCATCTCACATAAGATGTCATCAACTGGTTGCCTCTAACACTCAGTATGAAGAAGCAATGGGTATGTGACTCGTGTGGCAAAGATGGCGTGACTCGCGTGACACAAAGTTAGAGAACATACTGCATTAATTCAAACTTGCGAAGGAAATTTTCTTTGCTGGAATCTTGGACATATACTGCAGTAGACGTCTTTGATATATGGTTAAAAGTTCCAACTTCTGTTTACTGGTGGGTAAGAAATAAAATACTTACATTTGTGACTCGCGTGCCACCAAATAATAAGGAGAATTACAAACATCAGAGAACATCACAATAAATATCTGGTCTGTTCTGTGGCTGCAGCAACACTGCTTCTACTGACCTACATCACACAACAGGAGTCAGCTGTCTGACCTAGAAATCATTGGAAATTTCCACTGTGTTGCAGTAGATAGGCACTGATGCCCGGAGCCTGTACTCAGTCACGCCTACTTCCCCGGGGGACCAAAACAAGAGTACTTGGTGCCCAACACCCAAATGCTTTATATATTTTTAAACTTGGAATATTGGTGAATCTAAAAATATAGAATGACAGCCTGGATGATACATTTGAAAAAATTAGCTTGATGTGCACTTAGTGTGGAATGGCTGATCTGATGAATTATTCTGGGATTTTCACAGGAAAAGTTTCAGGGACATTCTACAACTCTAAAGGAGAGACAACAAAAGCTTGGCTGCAGTTTCAAGCAGATCTGAAACATGCTAAGAAAGTCCAAGCTGCAGAAAAGGTCCAGGCCAGTCTTTTCCCACCGTGTAACTCGGAGTGGAAGCAAGACGTGGGTGGCAGACTCTGGTGTTCATCTAGAAGGTAATATTTTATACAAGCAGAAACTGGATGCATGTTTGGTGTAATGTGTGATAATCTGTTTTTTGGGTTATAACTTTTTAAAGACTTTAATAACTGAGGAAATTTTAACAGTACAGCCTAGCATTGGTTGTTACACTCTATCAGAGTCAAGGTCACTGTGACCCCAAAATCTGTAAATTATTGAAAATCACAATTTTGTGTATTAGATGATACATTACGGAGAGATGATATGTTGTGCAGGCATATACAGAAGGTAATTTTGGCTCTTGTTAATTTACCCATGATCTTTTGCACCTAAAATTTGGAAATAGGCTTCATTACCATACAACAGTTATTGAAGTTCACCGGGTTTTTTTTTTGTCCTTCCCCATCCCTTGGGCCAGTTTAGGGCCAATTTATCAGATGATTGAATATATCAGATACAACTCTTGTTTCAGTGGTGGCATAGAGAGAAACTGGGTGGGTCTACCTAGACTGTATCACCAACCCGGTAGTCGTAAAGCCAGATGTGCATGTGTGCGAGAACATGGGCCCCCATCTGGTCAACCAGAGAGCACGTCACACAATAACAGAGGTGATCTGGACAACCCTAATCTGAAGGAGTATCCTAACTGTCCCTCCAATTCTGAGTCTTGTCCTCTACCTGACTCTTAGATCATAGGAAAATAGCCGGTCTGATTAAGAACAGAAACTATATCTGTAACATTTGATATCTCATGGAAATAAGTCAATAGTAATGGCCTGGTATGGCAGATGTGTGGCCAAATTAACCATCTGTTGTGGCAGGTGAGTGTCAATAGCAACGGTCTGTTATGGCAAACATGTGTCAATAGTAACTGTCCTTCATGGCAGACATCTGTCAATAGTATGTTACCATGGTTACAGCAGATCTGTGTCCATACCCTGTTTCTTCTATTTTTTCGAACAGCATTTTTAGACTTGGAAACAGAAATAAATACTGTGGCATGGATATGTTATTTATCCCAAGGACTGAGAAGACAGCTAGTGACAATTTGTACAATGTTACCAGAATTTCTCTCTGCAAATGTCTGAAGATAACTTTTGCCATCTGAATAATTAGAAGGAATAGGGTAGTTTTAGTAGTAGCTGTCTGTTATGGCTGATGTGTGTCCATAGTTACTGTCTGTTAAGACAGACCTGTTTCAATAGTAACCATGGCATCTGTTTATGCCAGGTGTGTGTCAGTTGTAGCCATCTGTTATGGCAGACATAAGTCAATAGCAGTTAGGGCAGACTTGTTTTGATTTTCCAATTTTCTGAATTAGATAAGAAATGTGAGGGCAGAACCTGATCCATGCACTCTGATAACCATCTACATTCCCTTGAACAGAGTCTGTGCATACAGCATGGAGATAGATCACATAACGGAGATATTAATAATGTCAGATGAAGTTAATTGATCTTTTTTAATCAGAATGGAAAATATCTCTCTTTAATTTTTTTTTTTTTTTTTTTTTTTTTCACATCACTTAATTTTCCAGAATTGTCTAAAATGGAATAAGCATATGCAAAATGCATTTTGCCTTTTCAACATACACCTGTTCACTCATGAATAAGTGTGGTTGGTTTAATCAGCAACCTATTTGCAAGAGCTTTTTGAGTTCGGACCTATCTGACAAGTGCAGACTCATGTAGGACTGCAATTGTAGCGAAGAAAAGTTTGAACCATTCCAGTGAGCTGTTCGTATATTCACAAAGATTTAAGGCATTATCTTATGTTTGTAAAGATTGTACAAATATTTGTCTTCCACCTGGTGTTAGTATTCATTATGTGCAATGTTTTTCTAAATGTCAATTATTATTGTTATAATATTCAGTTGACACATATTTCAACTTTATATTCTCAAATATTTTGTTAATCACAAAGACATAAGCTGTGATAAATAGCATGTATAAAGGAAGAACTATTGTTGACTTATTGTGGCATTTCATGAAAATTTGGTAGGCTGATATCCAGAATAATGTGGGAAATGTCCATATATAGTCTGATACCTAGAATATTGTCTGTAATATCCACATGCTCTGATGCCAGAATAATGTGGGAAATGACCATATACAGTCTGGTACCTAGAATATTGTGGGTAATATGGACTGTTTCTGGTACCGGTACCTAGAATATTGTGGGTAATATGGACATGTTCTGGTATCCAGAATATTGTGGGAAATATGGACAGGTTCTGGTACCCATATTGTGGGTCATATGGACAGATTCTGGTACCCTAGGATATTGTTGGTAATTTGGGCAGGTTCTGGTACCTAGAATATTGTGGGTAATATGGACAGGTTCTGGTACCTAGAATATTGTGGGTAATATGGACAGGTTCTGGTATCCAGAATATTGTGGGAAATATGGACAGGTTCTGGTACCCATATTGTGGGTAATATGGACAGGTTCTGGTACCCTAGGATATTGTCGGTAATTTGGGCAGGTTCTGGTACCTAGAATATTGTGGGTAATATGGACAGGTTCTGGTACCTAGAATATTGTGGGTAATATGGACAGGTTCTGGTATCCAGAATATTGTGGGAAATATGGACAGGTTCTGGTACCCATATTGTGGGTAATATGGACAGGTTCTGGTACCCTAGGATATTGTCGGTAATTTGGGCAGGTTCTGGTACCTAGAATATTGTGGGTAATATGGACAGGTTCTGGTACCTAGAATATTGTGGGTAATATGGACAGGTTCTGGTATCCAGAATATTGTGGGAAATATGGACAGGTTCTGGTACCCATATTGTGGGTAATATGGACAGGTTCTGGTACCCTAGAATATTGTGGATAATATGGACAGGTTCTGATACCCAGAATATTGTCTTCTATCCACAGGCTCTGATGCCAGATAATGTGGGTAAGGCACACAGGTTCTAAAACCTGAAAAGATTAATGTCCATAGGTTCTAATACACATACAAATGTGGGTAATACAGATTAAAGGTATTAAAGGTTCTAATACAGATTACTCCATAATAATCTAGGTAATGTCCACAGGTACATTTACCATAATGTGGGTAATGTCCACAGGTTGGTTCTAAAAGACAGAATAATGTCCAATCCAATGGTTTCGATACCCAGGATGATGTCCCAGGATAATGTGGGTATTGTCCACCAGCCCTGGTACTAACTGGGACATCCGTGGGGTTTCCAGGTGTAAAAAAAGAATAGGTCTGGTGTGAAAAGAAATAGGACCCAATCATTGTGATATGACTGAATATTGTTGAAAGTGATGTTATTCATATAATCGCTCACTCTAGGTACTCATAATAATGTGGGTATTGTCCACAGTTCCTGGTACTCAAAATATTGTGAGTAATGTCCATAGTTCCTGGTACTCAAAATATTGTGTGTAATGTCCATAGTTCCTTGTACTCAGAATTTTGCGAGTAATGTCCACAGTTCCTGGTACCCAAAATATTGTGTGTAATGTCCATAGTTCCTGGTACCCAAAATATTGTGTGTAATGTCCACAGTTCCTGGTACTCAGAATATTGTGAGTAATGTCCATAGTTCCTGGTACTCAAAATATTGTGTGTAATGTCCATAGTTCCTTGTACTCAGAATTTTGCGAGTAATGTCCACAGTTCCTGGTACCCAAAATATTGTGTGTAATGTCCATAGTTCCTGGTACCCAAAATATTGTGTGTAATGTCCACAGTTCCTGGTACTCAGAATATTGTGAGTAATGTCCATAGTTCCTGGTACTCAGAATATTGTGAGTAATGTCCTTAGTTCCTGGTACTCAAAATAAGATAGGATGCACACAGAGTCTGATACCTAGAATAATGTGGGTAATGACCATAGTTCCTGGTACCCAGAATAAGGCAGGTAATGCACACAAAGGCTGATACCTAGAATATTGTGGGTAATGTCCATAGTTCCTGGTACCCAGAATAAGGCAGGTGATGCACACAGAGTCTGATACCTAGAATATTGTGGGTAATGTCCATAGTTGCTGGTACCCAGAATAAGGCAGATAATAATAATAATAATAAAATCTTTATTTAGACTGGGTAGCTCGTTTAGCCAAAGGCTAGTCTTCCACGAGGCCCTGTATAACAATTAGTACTGTACAAGTTGGACACTTAATTACAAGAATAAAACAATACACACGTTATAAATACACATTGAAAGGTAAGAATTTTGATAATAAAATCATGGGATTAAAAATTAAAAATAAATAGTTATTATACGTCGCGAGATTTCAAGAATCTGGCTTTAAAAGATTGAATTGATGGAGCCTCTCTGATGTAATTGCTAAGGTCATTCCATATCCTTGGACCATAGTACATAACTCTTCTTAAAAATTTCAGTTCTTGGGCGTGGTACCATAAGGTCACCACAGGTCATGGAACGAGTAGTTCTTTGTCTCTTTATCCGCTGCATATAGTCAGTCAAGTAAGTTGGTGACGAACCATTCATAGCTTTGTATACAAGGACAGCATTGTGCAGTTCGATGCGGTCCGCCACTGATAGCCACCTCAGCTCCGTGAACATTTCTGATGACGGAGTCAACAATGTCACTTGAAGGACTGTTCGAGCCCCACATTTTTGTAATTTTGTAATTCGTTGTAATTGACCTTTGTCACAGTTCCCCCATATTATATCACAGTAATCAATTGTTGTTTGAATTAAACTATTATATAACAAATGGCATATTAATTCCATTACCATGTCCTTCACAGATTATATTCACATGTACAACAACCTGTGGTCATTACCATTACAACCTGTGGTCATTACCATTACAATATTCTAGGTATCAAGACTCTGTGTGCATCTTCCTTATTCTGGGTACCAGGAATTATGGACATTACCCACAATATTCTAGGTATCAGACTCTGTGTGCATCATCTTCCTTATTCTGGGTACCAGGAACTATGGACATTACCCACAATATTCTAGGTATCAGACTTTGTGTGCATTACCTGCCTTATTCTGGGTACCAGGAACTATGCACATTACCCACAATATTCTAGGTATCAAGACTCTGTGTGCATCATCTTCCTTATTCTGGGTACCAGGAACTATGGACATTACCCACAATATTCTAGGTATCAGACTGTGTGTACATTACCTGCCTTATTCTGGGTACCAGGAACTATGGACATTACCCACAATATTCTAGGTATCAGACTCTGTGTGCATCATCTTCCTTATTCTGGGTACCAAGAACTATGGACATTACCCACAATATTCTAGGTATCAAGACTCTGTGTGCATCATCTTCCTTATTCTGGGTACCAGGAACTATGGACATTACCCACAATATTCTAGGTATCAGACTCTGTGTGCATCATCTTCCTTATTCTGGGTACCAGGAACTATGGACATTATACCCACAATATTCTAGGTATCAGACTTTGTGTGCATTACCTGCCTTATTCTGGGTACCAGGAACTATGGACATTACCCACAATATTCTAGGTATCAGGCTCTGTGTGCATCATCTTCCTTATTCTGGGTACCAGGAACTATGGACATTACCCACAATATTCTAGGTATCAGACACTGTGTGCATCATCTTCCTTATTCTGGGTACCAGGAACTATGGACATTACCCACAATATTCTAGGTATCAAGACTCTGTGTGCATCATCTTCCTTATTCTGGGTACCAGGAACTATGGACATTACCCACAATATTCTAGGTATCAAGACTCTGTGTGCATCATCTTCCTTATTCTGGGTACCAGGAACTATGGACATTACCCACAATATTCTAGGTATCAGACTCTGTGTGCATCATCTTCCTTATTCTGGGTACCAGGAACTATGGACATTACCCACAATATTCTAGGTATCAGACTCTGTGTGCATCATCTTCCTTATTCTGGGTACCAGGAACTATGGACATTACCCACAATATTCTAGGTATCAGACTCTGTGTGCATCATCTTCCTTATTCTGGGTACCAGGAACTATGGACATTACCCACAATATTCTACGTATCAGACTCTGTGTGCATCACCTGCCTTATTCTGGGTACCAGGAACTATGGACATTACCCACATTATTCTAGGTATCAGACTCTGTGTGCATCATCTTCCTTATTCTGGGTACCAGGAACTATGGACATTACCCACAATATTCTAGGTATCAGACTCTGTGTGCATCATCTTCCTTATTCTGGGTACCAGGAACTATGGACATTATACCCACAATATTCTAGGTATCAGACTTTGTGTGCATTACCTGCCTTATTCTGGGTACCAGGAACTATGGTCATTACCCACATTATTCTAGGTATCAGACTCTGTGTGCATCATCTTCCTTATTCTGGGTACCAGGAACTATGGACATTACCCACAATATTCTAGGTATCAAACTCTGTGTGCATCATCTTCCTTATTCTGGGTACCAGGAACTATGGACATTATACCCACAATATTCTAGGTATCAGACTTTGTGTGCATTACCTGCCTTATTCTGGGTACCAGGAACTATGGTCATTACCCACAATATTCTAGGTATCAGACTGTGTGCATCATCTTCCTTATTCTGGGTACCAGGAACTATGGACATTACCCACAATATTCTAGGTATCAGACTTTGTGTGCATCACCTGCCTTATTCTGGATACCAGGAACTATGGACATTACCCACAATATTCTAGGTATCAGACTGTGTGTGCATCACCAGAATAAGGCAGGTGATGCACACAGAGTCTGGTACCTAGAATATTGTGGGTAATGACCACAGGTTGTTGTACGTGTGAATAATCTGTGAAGGACATGGTAATGGAATTGTGGACTAGTCCTCGATCATGCAGACTTTCACCCTTAGTCCCTATCTCCGGTCCATAGCCCTATTATGGTGAGTATTTCAGATCACCAGTTCATATCATTGGCAGCCACAGTTAAGAACTGTGTGTCAAGGCTTCAGTTATGGTACGTTTGTGTAAGAGAAGTGTACCATTGATTTGTTTTTACATATTGTTGTGTATATAAGCTATGGAACAAGAATGATAAATAATTCTCATATATTTTATACCTTTTATGTAGTTTTTTTACACTATGCAAATAGTTCACCAGTATACTCTCTCACATGGGTTGGGAATATGTTTTTTATTCATAATTTGTATTGTATTGTATTTTAGATGATGTAATTGTCAGATTTACTATATGATATGATTCTTAAGTACATTACTCGGCTGCTATGATAATCATTGTAATTCTAGCTCTACTAATTAGTAATGAGAGCTAAAGTCAACATCACGATTTACTTATGGAATCGGGAGTTATAGATTCAAAAAACCAGAGATAGTGTACATCTACAAAGATAGCAACAATATACCTAAGCAAAAAAACCCCAATTGAAGGAATTTAGATCATGCAAATACGTAAATAATTAACTAGGTCAATCAAGGTGCCTGGTTTTGAAGGCTCCACCTGGCTTCATCATGTGATGGCTTTTGATGGTTCATTTTGCAATGTTTCTGTACTACTGCTCAATCGGAGTATACATAGGCCCTAACTGGAATAAAACATTGTTGATTTTGAGTTTAAGAGTTTCTTTTCCGCCTCATGTTCTCATATTATGATTAGGGTTTATTTCATGTTGAGACATACTGCCAGAGAGCAAATGTGTGATCTTTATTAGAGCATTTCCACAAAGTGGATGCTCTTATGTATTACCCAGAAACTATGCCACCGCTTTTTTTAGATTTCAAACGTCCATATCTAGAAAACCGTTCGCGATTTTTTAGATAAAATTTGTTTGCTGTGTGGGAAGGTCTGGGGAAATTGCCTGGTTGTGTTTTGATATTTTTATTTGGTCACTAGATGGCGCTGTAGTCGTGAACATCATAAACATTTCTGACACGATTTTTTTTGCAATGGCTTGTTCGATTGTCACGAAATTGGGGTATAGTGATCTTGCATGGTAGACACAGAGCTGAAACGGTTTTGGTGTTGTTAGCATGACCCTAACAGCACGATTTTGGCAACTTAAAAGGTGATGTTTATCATAAAATATAAATTGAATAGAGATAAGTTATACATTAGTGCATTCTGGGTTGCCGAACATAAGGGAGCTTCTTGAAATTAGGGCATGAGTTCCTTGAAAGGGATGGCATATGCCGGTTATCCAAATCAGATACACCATGCCCATGCAGTGTAGTGTTCTGATCAGCACGGATAGGAGTTTCAACTGGATTCCCTGCCATTCCCTCTGGGCTGTTATATGGCAAGCCGTATACCATCCTTTCTTGGGCAAGTTCGAAAATGGACGCCATGGAGTTCCTAGGAGTTCCAACTCGGCGCACCATATGCCACACCGTTTGGAATGCCTTATGCCAGTTCCTAGTATGCCCTAATTTCAAGAAGCTCCCTTTAAGTATATGATACAGCTGGAGCTGTAATTTATTTCCTTTGCGATCCAGTGGCCGCTGAATTTGCCACTTACGCCATCGCCATTTGAAACATCTTCATTTCTGAAACCGTTGAAGATTTTTGGGTTAAACTTTGTTTGCTATCTTTCCAGGTCTGGGAAATTTGCCTGGCTATGTTTTCATTTGATCACTTGATGGCACTATAGTCATGAACATTATAAACCTTTCAGACATGATTATTATACACTGTAGTCATGAACATTATAAACCTTTCAGACATGATTATTATACACTGTAGTCATGAACATTATAAACCTTTCAGACATGATTATTATACACTGTAGTCATGAACATTATAAACCTTTCAGACATGATTATTATACACTGTAGTCATGAACATTATAAACCTTTCAGACATGATTATTATACACTATAGTCATGAACATTATAAACCTTTCAGACATGATTATTATACACTGTAGTCATGAACATTATAAACCTTTCAGACATGATTATTATACACTGTAGTCATGAACATTATAAACCTTTCAGACATGATTATTTTCCGACGGGTTGTTTGATTTTAACGAAATTTGTATATATTGATCTTGTAGAACAGACACAGAGCTGAAACGGTTTTGGTGTTGTTAGCATGGCTCTAAGGGCATCATTTTGGTGACTGGAAAGGGGGCATTTTTCATAAAATGAAAATTGACCTATTTCTAAAGAGAGAACTTGATTGATGGGTGTATTCCAGGTTGCTGAACATGAGTAGGTTGTAATTTTTTTCCTTTGGGGTCTTGTCGTGGGCAAGTACGTCCGGTCGTCCAGTCGTCCGGTCGTCAGTCGTCAACAATCCTTGTGACCGGTCTAGAAGCCAAACCGTTGCTTCTAGAGACTTCAAATTTGGTATACAGGATTATTGGGTGGTCAGCCACAAGCCTATCGAATTTGTGATTAATTTTGCGGTTTCCATGGCAACGTCACGGAAAATTCCTCAACAATTCTTGCGACCGGTCTAGAAGCCAAACCGTTGCTGCTAGAGACTTCAAATTTGGTATTCAGGATTGCTGGGTGGTCAACTACAAGCCTATTGAATCTGGACCCGATTGGTTGGAAACTTTGGCGGCCATCTTTAATTTATGCGAAACCGTTATAGCTTTCTCGTTACCAAGATATCTTTAGAACGACTTACCCTAGGCACACCAAACTTGCTGTGCACATCCATATGCTTGTGACCCAGAACCCTATTGAATCTGGACCCGATTGGGTGGAAACTTTGGCGGCCATCTTTAATTTATGCGAAACCATGAATCTTGTGTATCTCGGAGATCATTTCGCTGTTCAGTGTGAAACTTGGTATAGATTATCGATACATCAAGAAACTTTAAAGGAATGACCAAACCAGTTTCCCCGATTGGTTAAAGCCTTGGCGGCCATCTTTAATTTATGCAAAATTTTTGATGATGTACATCTCTGATACCATTTAAGTGTTCTATATGAAACTTGATATTCAGCATCGATCCCAGAGCCGAGGGGTTTTAGATGCGCATGCAGCTTCGTATTCCTATCAAAAACTCTATATTACTTGGCTCTCACTGAAAATCGGAAGACTTTTATTATTGTTCAGATTATTATAAGGGTTCAAAGCAAGAATGGCTTGCAACCTTTTGTTTTTGTTCAGAATATTTTTGTTCTTCCGCAATATTTTTCGCACGTGATATGTCAGATTATTTATTTAGTTCTCCAATTCATCCAACATACCACACTGAATTTATAACATTTTAATCTTTTACAAGCCACTGCTAAAGCATCTTCTGCATTCAATCAAATCCTTCAGGATTTTACATATGCATTTTCCATTCATTGTGTACCAATATACACTGACTAAAACTGTCTGCCTGAGGGGTTGTTGCACCTTTTAGGTGCTGCCTCATGTTTCTTCTTAATTTGATGCTGAAAATTCAAGTTAAACATGTACAAATGTGACATTTCACAGTCACCATCTTCGAGCTTACTATACCTTATGTCATGTATGTAGATAATGATTGGCTTTTCCTTCAGGCCATTATAGGATTATGATTATACACATCTAAATTGTATAATCAACTAGTACCAGAGTTTTGACTGGTTGCTTTTTAAACGTTGCAGGCTTATTAGACATGCTTCAAAGATGTGCATCTGCTATTTGTGAGATATGAAATCTAAATCAAATTTATGATATTTTGGACTCTCTCATTTTCGCCATCATTCACAGTGTACCATTGGCACTCAAGTCCACTAATCCTGAATGGATGTTCCTGAAAATTGCAGGCTTGTTAATTTTTTGCTGACTAGTTTCAAACAGCTTTCAGCAGTTTTTCAAAGCGTCATATATATATTTCTTTTTCAGCAGTGAAATATTTTCTGTAATTTGGATTCGGACCCCACCATAAGAAATCTTTGCCGTGCCTAATAGAGGGTGTACCCAAATCGAGGAGACCTAAAGCCTTGTGCATACCAAATTACGTTTTACTCGTGTATTCCGGGAAATTCTCTATTTGTGTTTCACACGAGATTTCTTTTTAAGGGGGATCACTTGTATATCAATTTAACGCTGTCTTGGGGTTCTTAAACTTAACCCGGGTCAAGCCCGAGTGAGAGACCCATTGATTAAAAATTGTTTTTTTTCTAATTTCAATCATCTTCCTCGTGTCTATATTGATATTGGGGAAAAATCGCCCAAAAGACTAACAAGGGGTGGGAACATTTGATTAATCAGATTTTCGCATACAAAATGCCCCGTTAATGACATCTGTTTAGTGCCGTTAATTCCGGATCTTAACGGCTAATTGGTCTGAAGCTCGGTTCGGTTTTATTCATTATGCTAAATCTCGATTGAAAGAGACACAACATTCATCTCGATTGCTTCGATAATAGTTTCTACTGCTACACCGTCTGTTTTCGAGGAACAGAAATGAAAAATCGTAACCCGATAGAGGCTAATCGAGGCGAGAAATTTATCGGTTTGAATCGGTGACGGAGATTCCGTCTTGAATACTTGGACTCGTTTGCGGAGAAACTCTTCCTTGTATCCTAGTGTACATGACTTATATGATAGGACACTGAAGAAACACGCATATCGGGCCAATGAGACAGCGTCGTGTCTGCCCTGTGTCGATCACTATATACAACAATAGTTTTGCGATATAAACTCCAAGAATAATGTTGGCATTTAAAAAATAAATGCTTGTCCCCAATACCAGAACTGTCTGATCAGAGAATCAGAAGGCAGCCGTTGACCAGAAAGTTACCCTGATTGTCAAATCATAAAACGTATCTAGAAAACGTTCACCTAGCAGAGATTTACACGATGAGAGATGGAACTGTTAAAAAGGCTACCATCAGAAAGTATTTTCGCGTCCAAATCCATACTGGTCAGGTGATAATCAATAGTTAACTCAAGAGTCTAAAGATGGGGAGCCTTCTTATTAGGTCTGGTTTTAATCAGACTGGTTTTAATCGGATTGAAATTGGTTCCCATTCCCTCTGGTTTAGGTTAGTAGAATGCGACAATGTCATCTTTTGCTTTGATGTCCGATTCCAGGTGTGATGGCGGTTTCCCATGTCTTGCTTAGGGAAAGAGCGCAAAATCATCCAAACAACGCGACAAACGACCAAGTACGGTAATGGTAAGATTTTCAGGACAAATCGCGTACTCAATATTTTAGAGGATTTGAAAGTCAACATGAAAGAACGACCTGAGATCTGTAAACGATAGAGCATTATTATGATCAATTTATTCTATTTAAAAACTTCGATAGCTGTGTGAGGATACGGAGAATAGTGTAATAGAGAATATTTAAACCGAGTTCATATGAAATTCAAATATAGACTAAAAGTTCTTGCTCTCTTTTACAGAGGCGGCACACTTGGTCACATGACTCATGCACATTCCCAACACTCCCATATTGCACACGTTCTTCATGTCAAAGTCGAAGCACCTCATCTTGGCTACATTGAAGAAGATCCGGCCAATACGTCGTGATGCTGTCGTGTTTGCTAGCTTCAGGCAATTGTACAGTTCCTGGTCGCAGCCGCAGTGGCTGATGGGTAGAATGCTTGGATTGTCCACGTGAAAACGGGTTTCTTGCGCTCTGATCATTGGTCGACACAGGTCGTGTGTTCGACAGCACGAATCGGTTGTGGCGTGTAAACCTTGGAGAAATGAAAGGAATAATATGCGTTGTAAGATACGTCATAATGAACGGTTAGTTTGTATTTGTTCTCAGTAAAGGGGCTAATTAACGTTTGGTCAGACTCTACTCTCATATCTGTTGTTACTTTACGAGGTAGCAGGACACATTGATAAATGAATATTCCGCTGTTCTATATGGAGGTAGAATGTCCGCATACATTGGTATATCAACATTCAATCTCTCGGACTGAGGACGTCAAAAGACAATCCGCTGATCTATATGGGGTTAGAATATCAGGATACTTTGTGATATCAGCATTCCATCCCTCGGGCAGAGGACGTAAAAGGACCGCCCGCTGATGTATATGGAGGTAGAATGTCCGCATACATTGTGATATCAACATTCAATCTCTCGGACTGAGGACGTCAAAAGACAATCCGCTGATCTATATGGGGTTAGAATATCAGGATACTTTGTGATATCAACATTCCATCCCTCGGACAGAGGACGTAAAAGTACCGACGGCTGATGTATATGGAGGTAGAATGTCCGCATACATTGTGATATCAACATTCTATCCGTCGGACAGAGGACCTTGAAGAACAGTTCGCTGATCTATATGGGGGTAGAAAATCAGGATGTATTCCATCCTCGGATAGAGGACGTCAAAGGACAATTCGCTGATCTATATGGGGGTAGAAAATCAGGATACATTCCATCCTCGGATAGAGGACGTCAAAGGACAACTCGCTGATCTATATGGGGGTAGAATGTCCGCATAAATTGGGATATAAACATTCCATCTATTGGACTGAGGACGTCAAAAGACAATCCGCTGATCTATAGTGGGTTCGAATATCAGGATACATTGTGATATCAACATTCCATCCCTCCGGCAGAGGACGTTAAAGAACAATTTGCTGATCGATATGGGGATAGAATGGCAGGATACATTGGGATATCAACATTTTATCTCTCGGACAGAGGATGTCAACCGATAGCCCGCTGTTCTATATGGAGGCGGAATGTCCGCATACATATAGATATCAACATTCAATCTCTCGGGCAGAGAACGTCGAAGGGCAATCCGCTGATCTAAATGGGGGTGAATATAAGGATACATTGGGATATCAACATTCCATCTCTCGGACTGAGGACATCAAAGGACAATCCGCTGATATATATGGGAGTAGAATATCATCAGAATACATTATATTATCAACATTCCATCTCTCGGACAGAGAACGTCAAAGGACAGCCCGCTGATCTATATGGGAGAAAAATGTCGGATACATTGGGACATCAACATTACATCCCTCGGACAGAGGACGTCAAAGGACAACTGGCTGACCTATGTGGAGGTAGAATGTCCGCCTACATTGTGATATCAATATCTTTCGGACAGAGGACGTCAAAGACAATCCGCGGATCTATGTGGAAGCAGAATGTCAGCATACAATGTACATTGGGATATCAACGTGTCATCGGTTATATTACCGAAGCCACATCAAAGAGTGGAGAGAACATCCCTTCACTCACCTAGCTTGCTGTACGTGTCATCGGCTATATTACCGAAGCCACACCAGAGAGTTCCAGGGAAGATCCCTTTGAGCAAGGTCTGGATGGCCCATTCGTCACCTCTTGCCTTTGGTTTAGGTACCGGTACGCCATTCGGTGAACTAAAACAATACGCGATATTGCAAGTATACCGGTATCAAGAGCATTTGGAAATAACTAAATTAGTATCCACACACACACACACTACGCGACTCAAATCAACGTAATGAAATAATATCAATTCATAATTGCAGTATGAAATCATGTACCGGGTACTGCAGAATGCAATCACACGTAAAGTAAACAAGAATATGTCGCCCTAATGTAAGGGTTGACAGTCAACGAGTAGACATATTGTTTAGGATGAAAAGAAGTGTATTAAATCAAACTTCCGTACCGTATGTTGATAAGTGTGGTTGTTGGACCTACCTTCCTACAACCTCTAGTAAGTAAGCCAGTGGTCCACTTAATTCTGTGGGATCTCGGCTGGTCAGCTGGTTGGGTTCGGACTCGTGGGTCGTGTATTCCACTTTAGAACAAGCATTGTCCAGAATGTCTAAATGTGCAGGAGCAATGGGACTATATGACAGACCACTATTCCCACAGTGATCACTGCCAAACTGATCCTCTTCGCAAGCTTCTATTGCCTTCCGCTCGCAGCGCCGGAAGTAGTGGTCCGTCCTGGAGCTGCCACGCTCTTCTGTCTGGATGCTGTAAATTAAGTTATCTGTATGTTGAAGATAATAGAGTGAGAAGTTAGCTGGACATTCAAATCTGCTGTAGGAGTCCAAGACCATCAAGATCTCGTCAAATTCTCCTTTGCCTTGATACCGTATGAAGACATAGGACAGGTAGAAGAAGACGGTAGCCAAGCCAAAACCCCGCGGATGTACATCGATTTGCATGTTGACCGCCGTCAAGGCGAGGATAGCGGACCTTCTACATCATTCAGCTGGCATGTATAGGCGGCACGTTTTCAACGGAATCGGACAAAGAGCTGTACCATGGCGTCACGTAGCAACAATTGTTACGTCGATTATCTGGCGTCTTCATGAAGACGTCACCTCACGACGACGTTGACTCTTGTAAAATAATACCGGTAGCCTACTCTGTGTATTAAATCCTGAGATGGAACTGGAGCGATATTCAAGAGGAATGTCTCTGGAAGATTGGCCTACCACCAGGTTGTCTTACTCAGAGTAATGACATCTTATAAATGTTGTCCAAGCCACCCTCTTTTGGAATATCAACGAAAGTATTGTATAATGTGATGTATATAATGCATCGGTTAGCATTGGTAAGCACCATGACATACTAATTTTCAGTACAAACATAGGGAATAAACAGACAAAATGCTGGTTTCCAAGGGCGGATCCAGCAAAAATTCATAGGGGGAGGGCGTTCGACTATCACAGCCCTACAGGCTAGGGTCCAGGGGTCGACTAGGCCCCGGAAGCCCCGGGGTCCTAGATCGCCGGAGATGCGTTCTGAGCGTTTCCCCGAAAATAAAACTGATCATAATGTGTGAAGATTTATGGTTCTATTTTCACGATTTTTTCGGAATTATAAGCACGCATCGATATTGAAAAAATCGCATCTCATGCCTGCATCCATTTGACTTTCTAATTATATTTAAAACATACAAAACGATGGCTTTAGTTCATGGAAGGGAAACCAATACGCCTACCGATACGATACAAAGGTAACCATGTGTGGTTGGAACGGACTCGCTCATACCTGAACTTGAAGGCAGCAACTAGATACCGGTATGCAATCAAAATATTTATAACAAACTCATATTCATTACTAAGTAGCCATATAAGTTCTAATCCTTCTGTTTTTTTCATTATACCAAGATATAGGTTATTCACAAAAAATTGTTTTAAATAGTCTATATGTTCTTCGTTTGTCGCCAACAGACTTACCCAGTGTATACTACATGCTGGCGGTGTTTCAATATAATTACTGACCATATAGTAATTCTGTTATTTGCCATACGTGTACCGTTTTACAAGTGGTACAATAAACATATTGTATTGTTTTATTTCTATGTTTTTCAAGTACATGTGAATGTATGATATTAGTGCGTTAAGACGTGAAGATAAGGACATTTTGCTCGATCCATGGCATTTGTTGGAAGAAAATAAAGTGTTGATAGTTTTATCCACCACAAGGCATCTACTCCAGAGCATGACGATATCGTCAGGTCCCGCAATTGAGGTGGAGGGGAAAGTTGAAATCACGTTTTGAGTGAAATAAATGTCAATAAAATTTAAATAAGAACGAATGGATTGATTCCAAATAATTTTCTGCTTAAAATTGTTGGAATCATCCTTGAAGTGTCTCAAAATTGAAAGAAACTGTTTTAAAATTTAAATTTTCGTTGGTGGAAGAGCGCTATCTCACTTGAGACCAATGCTACTGTAACGCGTGCCGTAGCGAGGTTAGGTCCCAAAAACGATTATTTACCGAGATGGAAGACAGTTCACTGGCTACGGCGTATATATCACGTTGGGCACACCGGTTCTCGTCAGATCACCGAAGTTAAGCAACGTTGAGCTGCATGGGTCAATACTTGGATGGATGACCGGGTGCTGTACTTGCTGGGCTGATCAGTGTCCAGGGTAATAGGAAATGTGGACACTCTCATGTTCATGTTCTCAAGTAGGCACCGTCGTGATATGACTGAAAAAATGTTGAAAACGACGTTAAATTCTACTCACTCACTCACTCACCCTGGCTATCAATCCTGTCAATAGTGGAGATCAGGAAAGATAACAACCTGCAAAGCATCTTGACAAGTCCAGGTAAATCCTAAATCCTCGCAGAGGGTTTACCTGGACATTTTCGATGATTCGAGTGAATTCTTGAGTCGTTGTCTCTATTATACAATCTCGTACATGTGTCGTGTGGGGTGTCATGTTGTAGCTCTCGGGGTGTAGACCACGACTTGAGGTTTTTCCATGTCATCTGTGACGTCATCGGTGAAGTCATCAGTACGAGTAGTCGCGAAAGTGGAAGTTTCAGAGGTGCAATGGAGTGCGTTTGGAGTAGATGATGGCATTTTTTCCATCCTGCTACCTGATAGAGTTACCTGTGAGTGTGAGTGTATGCGTGCGAGTGAGTGGGATCCGACTGGACTAATGTATCGTCTGGTTTCATCATTTTGCGCATGTGCAGTCTGGCCGTAGTATAGAAAGCAGGCATTTTGGGGATTCGTGGAGGTTTTTTGAGTGATTGAGGGACCATCCCTGGTCAAATGGACCGTGTGGGATATCAGTGTGAAGCTCTCGTGGGTCCAACTGGCTAGTTTTCATTTTAAGTCGCGCAAATCTGCGCATGCGCAGTTGTAGTAAGTAAAGTGGTGCGTGGGGGTCTGTTGAGTGATGAGGGACCATTCTTGGTCCGAATGCCTCGTGTGAGGTGTCAAAGTGAAGCTTTCGTGGTGTAGACTATGACTTGAGGGGTGTCCCTGTCATCTGTGACGTCATTCTTGAAGGCATCAGTAGGAGTAGTAGCCAAAGTGTGAATTTTGGGGGTGTGAATTATGGTGTTTGGGGTAGAGAGGGACCATGTTTGGTCCAAATGTCCCGGTCGGGGTTGTCCTAGTGAAGCTTTCGTGGGGTAGATTCAGACTGGCATGTTTTTTATTGAAAGTCGCGCCAATCTGAACATGCGCAGTTGTGGTGTAGTAAGTAAAGTGGTCATTCCGGAGGTGCGTGGGGATGTGTTTGAGCGATTGAGGGACCATTCTTGGTCCGAATGCGTCGTGTCAGGTGTCAAAGCAAAGCTTTCATGATGTGGACCACGACTTGAGGGATATGCGGGTCATCTGTGACGTTATTGCTGATGTCCTCAGTAGGAGTTATAGCCAAAGTAGATATTTTTGAGGTGTAAAGGACGGTGTTTGGGATAGAAATGGATCATCCGTGGTCCGAATGCTTCGTGTGAGGAATCATCTTGTAGCAACACCCACCAACGACAAGCTCAATACTTCAACGCCCTGGTGAACTAGCCCTGAAGCCCTGCGTGCCTATACGTAGCTCTACGGGTGTAGTCCGTGATAAGTACTATTCTGATTGGTTAGTCCAAAAGTAGAGCAACAACAAGAACAACAACAACAACATCAAAGATTACTGGTCAATCCTTTTATTATCCCCTCCATCACAGCACATCCACGCTAAGGGAACCGCTATGGGTGTGTTTACAATTCACTTATGCTATCTTCCGTGTATTCAGGAGTTCATTGTTCTGATTTCAGAATGATGAGGGACACGAGTTAATCCCTATAGGTACAGACACCAACACACACCACTATTACCACCACCACACACCAGTTCTACCACCCCCACACACTACCACACACCAACACCACTACCACCGGGCGTTGACGCCCGTCAACGCCCGGTGGTGGTGGTAGCTCCCATGTGGCAGAGCTCTTGGATGGGAGCTCTTGGAGCTCAGAGCTCGGAAGTGACGTCATCGTATGCATGTGCGCGTACCTGTGGTGCACCCTGTACCCTATAGCCATTAAGGTATAGGGTACACCAGGCTGCGGGTGCGGTGCGGTGTGTGTGGTGTCTGTACATATAGGGATTAACTCGTGTCCCTCATCATTCTGAGATCAGAACAATGAACTTCTGAATACACGGACAATAGCATAAGTGAATTGTAAACACACCCATAGTGGTTCCCTTAGCGTGGCGGGGCTAATAAATGGATTGACCTGTAATCGTTGATGTTGTTGTTGTTGTTGCTCTAATTTTGGACTAACCAATCAGAATAGTACTTATCACGGACTACACCCGTAGAGCTACGTATAGGCGCGCAGGGCTTCAGGGCTAATTCACCAGGGCGTTGAAGCATTGAGCTTGTCGTTGGTGGGTGTTGCTACAGGATGACACCTCACACGAAGCATTCGGACCACGGATGGTCCCAAACACCATAATTCCCACCCCCAAAATTCCCACTTTGGCTACTACTCCTACTGATGCCTTCAAGAATGACGTCACAGATGACAGGGACACCCCTCAAGTCATGGTGTACACCACGAAAGCTTCACTTTGACACCTCACACGAGGCATTCGGACCAAGAATGGTCCCTCATCACTCAACAGACCCCACGCATCTCCCAAAATGACCACTTTACTTACTACACCCCAACTGTGCATGCGCAGATTGGCGCGACTTAAAATGAAAACAAGCCAGTTGGACCCACGAGAGCTTCACACTGATACTCCACACGGTCCATTTGACCAGGGATGGTCCCTCAATCACTCAAAAAACCTCCACGAATCCCCAAAATGCCTGCTTTCTATACTACGGCCAGACTGCGCATGCGCAAAATGATGAAAACAGACGATACATTAGTCCAGTCGGATCCCCCTGCGCATACACTCACACTCACAGGTAACTCTATCAGGTAGCTGGATGGAAAAAAATGCCGTCATCTGCTCCAAACTCACTCCATTGCACCTCCGAAACTCCCGCTTTCGCTACTACTCGTACTGATGACTTCATCGATGACGTCACAGATGACATGGAAAAACTTCAAGTCGTGGCCTACACCCCGAGAGCTACAACATGACAACCCACACGACACATTCAGACCAAGGATGGTCCATCTTCACCCCAAACACACCCCACGCACCTCCGAAATGCTCGCTTTCGCTACTACTCGTACTGATGACGTCACCAATGACGTCACCGATGACATGGATATCCATCAAATCGGGGTCTACACCCCGAGAGCTACAAGATGACACCCCACAGGACGCATTCGGACCAAGGATGGTCCATCTCTACATATTAGGGCAGGAAAATGTGTGATTCAATGGACATTGGCCGCCATTTTGGATTTAGACGGCCACATTGAATTTTCAGACCAATTACAAATCATTCCAAAATTAAATAATTATTCATACCCTACGTAGGACTAGAAAAAAACCTAGTTTGTGGTTAGAAAATTGATTTTCGAGCAGGAAATTGTGAGCTTCTATGGGTATTGGCGGCCATTTTGGATTTTGGACGCCATATTGGATTTGAGGCCAAATCCAGGGTGGCCCCTCAGCTAAATTGAAAGGTCATAAGTCAAGGATGACGGAACCACTGAGAAAACTTTGACCGGAAAAAATGTTAGTTTTTTCTTGGCTGGGACCTGTCTAGAGTTAGCTCCGGTGTAGCCTTGTTCCATACTACGTGAGAACAACGCTACGGCTGCAAGCCAGTCACCAGATCGAGTTGTTGGGAAATTGCCGTACGGGCAATATTTGCCGAACCAATTGACCATAACCAATAAAATAATTCGATTCTATGTCCACTTATCTTTCATAAAAATCCTTGTTTATGAGTGACCGTCCGTTTTTAGCTTGGCAAGAGATCGAAACTCGGACGAGGGGGGGTAAAACTGTCCACATCGCCGCCATCTTTACATCGATAAGTTTTACATGGACAGTATAACCCCCTCGTCCGAGTTTCGATCTCTTGCCAAGCTAAAAACGGACGGTCACTCATAAACAAGGATTTTTATGAAAGGTAAGTGGACATAGAATCGAATTATTTTATTGGTTATGGTCAATTGGTTCGGCAAATATTGCCCGTACGGCAATTTCCCAACAACTCGATCTGGTGACTGGCTTGCAGCCGTAGCGTTGTTCTCACGTAGTATGGAACAAGGCTACACCGGAGCTAGTCTAGAGTCTACGGCTGTAAGGCTCAAACTTCCCTCATGTCGTTGAAGCGAGTCTACAGGCTGCGGCCCTTCCCCGGCCTGAATGCGGCCTTTCTCCGGCGGCTGCGGCCTTTCTCCGGCCTGGCTGCAGCAGTCCTCAAACAGTCGAGGTATTTTCACCCTACCGGTAGTCCTGATGTAGTGAGGCACGGTGCAGGACAAGGATCTCTTCAAGCCTGGCCAGGTTTGCGGTAAAACGTCGTATATCTCATACGGAAATACTTGGTATTAAGTCTGCTGTTAGATCAGGAGGACAGAGAATTGCCAATGCTGATTAGGTTTGCATCCAGCCACGCAAGTGTTCCCTAAGCTCGACAATAGAAAATGCTCGGTAAGTCTGCGGTTAGACTAGCAGGGCAAAGAACTGTCCAAATCTAATCAAGTTTGCATCCAGCCTCGTATATCTATGGCGCCCCTAATCGACTTGAGCAAGAGCTGCTGTTAGGTCAGAACAGGCCCTGAAAATAGCCAGAGTTTGCATTCAGCTTCGTAAATCTGCGCCGTACTACTGTAGAAATATTTGACAAGAACTGCTGTTAGGCAAAAGCCAGGTTTGCATTCACCCTCGTATATATCCAGTAGTTATTTCAGTATATTCCCCTGTCTCCGGTCGCGGCCCCCTGGTAATTGGAATAATAATTTACAATCTTGAATTTTGTTTCCTGAAAAAGGTAGACGATCTTTTTACCTCGAAATTTCGATTCAACTGCATAGATGCTTGCAAAATGGGCGCTCTTCATAAGGAGGTTCTTTGTCCTCTCAGGGCATCTTCGTGTCCAACTACTCCACCTATTTCGGAGGTTGACAGCCATGCAGGCATCATTGAGAACCCAGGGACCGCCTTCAGTATTCCAACCACCCCAAATGACCCCTCAGGCGATGAACTTCGTCTACCCTCAACTCCAACAGTATACATTTAATCCCACATACATCCCACGAATGCACATATGGCCATATATGCAGCATGGCTGAACTGGTTTTCCTAATACGAACGGTATCTATGGTGGGTTGAGGTCCTCCCTTCCCGTAAACTGTTATTAGTCTGAACATATACATTGATATTTCTTCTGTATAATTTATCAGTCTGACAGTTTGTCAGTTTATTTGATCTCAATACAATAGAATGGAATGGATAATGTTATTTTCACTCCAATCTGGTACACTACAATGCACTTGACCCTCAAATGAGTGAGGGAGTGCAATAATTTGAAATTTGAACGATTTACAACATGTAAATGTTTAATATTAATAACTGATGGTGATCAAATTGTAATTGTAGTTTGATGCCTTTCTGCTTACTACGTGTTCTTAATGCTCATTTCATTCAATTAGCCTGGTATGTCACTTTTAATTCATTTTATTATGACATGGCCCTATTGTATTTCATCACTGATTCTCTCTTCTAATATACCATTTGGCATCATTGGAGTGACTGCCATTAAATAAGATCTCGTATTGGTACCACAATTATATCGATTGAATGAAGTGCATTGTATTAACTACCCGCAACTTTGAGTATGTTGATTCCTTGTTCTGTGTATTTTCTATCTCTACAATGAATGTTTGCTGCCTTACAATACATGTACATGTATCAACATTGATCACACATTGTACGATATGATGTAGCATAATTTTCATCTGATATTCACACATCTCTTCTGAGGTACTATATGATGTAGCTCAACATCTTCATTAGATATTTGCATTATATATCAATATCATCACTTGACTTTTGAGGTACCGTACTCAGTTGTACCTTACGCCTAGTCTCATTTTGATCATTTAGTGCAGCACGATACAATTTACACGCTCATGTTATCATTTGTATTCTGAAATATCCATGGTTTAGCATCTATTGCAGACTCGCCTGTAAATAGAAAACATTTTTTAGATATTGTTGAGGATTATGATTTTATTGCTGTCACTGAGAGTTGGGCGTCTGTAGAAGACTGTAATAATAAGATTTTTCATACAGTGATTCCTGGCTATGAATGTGAGATGTTCCCTAGAGGGGGACAAATGCGACAGAGGCGGACCCGCTCTATTACAAAGATAATTTTGTCAACTACCGGTATGTCACATGTGTTGAAACATATGGTGATGTCATGTGGATCGAAATTAGGGCTAGACCACCCGAAGTTCCAGTCACCACCTATGTTGGCATTATTTACTTCCCATCCGATAAGTCACCCATGTGGTCCCACCGAGCATATGACCCATTTAAATGACTGGATGATGATATACTACACTTCTCCCAAAAAGGTTGTGTACTACTGGGTGGTGATTTCAACTCTCGAACTGGTCACCTGTTAGACTTTATCCCAGTGATTTCCGAATCCAATAACTCACCCATTCCTCAATAGTAGTAGGTAGCAAGGATTTCAGGTACCGTTTTCCAGGGAGGTAACTCTTGGTTCTCCTTTTTCCGCCAGGGGGCGCCACCAGTCCCGTATGACGTCACCTCCGATCTGGGTGAATGGAGCGTGACCTGTGAACATGATACGATATGTACTGACCTGTCTGAGGGATTTTTCCACAATGTCATCAACCTCCGTGTCTTTTCGGGTACGTCCGTTGTGGGTTTTTTTCCACAATGTTGTTCATCTTCGTGTCTCTTGGGTGATCTCCGTGTTTCTTCGGTCAGGTTCGTGTCTCCTCGGTGAGGTCACCGTGTTTCTTCTGGGTGATCTCCGAGTCTCTTCGGTCAGGTCCGTATACAAGTGGGGTTTTCCCCACAATGTCGTTCACTTCCACGAAAAGACACGGAGGTGGCCGAAGACACACGGAGGTGCCCCAAGATGTCACGGAGGTGCCCGAAGACACACGGAGGTCACCGAAGATGTCACGGAGATCACCGAAGAGACACGGAGGCGCCCGAAGATGTCATGGAGACGCCCGAAGAGACAAGTGGGGTTTTCCCCACAATGACGTTCACTTCCGAGTCTCTTCGGTCACTTCCGACGAAAAGACACGGAGGTGGCCGAAGACACACGGAGGTGCCCCAAGATGTCACGGAGGTGCCCGAACATGTCACGGAGATCACCGAAGAGACACGGAGGCGCCCGAACATGTCACGGAGGCGCCCGAAGAGTCACGGAGGTGCCGAAGAGTCACAGAGGTCACCGAAGAGACACGGAGGTCACCGAACACACACGAAGGTCACCGAAAACACACGAATGTCACGAAAAAACGTATGAAAGTGGAAATTTTTAGGGGATTGCTGCATTCATTGGCCTGCTTGACCAACCTGCTTCACCAGCCTGCCTGACCAGCCTGAGCCTACCTCACCAGCCTGCCTCACCAGTGCAACTTCACCAGCCTATCTCACCATAGCAGCTACTGACCTGACCAGCCTGAGCCAACAGTCATGGAGTCATCCCACCGAGCTAAGCTTCTGCAGCACCGTATACATATCGTTGATGAGATGCAGCATGTGGCCGATATATGTGATCTGGTCATGGTGGAAAACATAATCACTAAACACATGGGGGTAGAGATCATGGCGGAGAAGACCTATATGGCACGAAACAGAGCCCTCATCGACCTCATACCATGCCGTGGCTCCTTAGCATTTCAAGCCCTCGTGGAGGCGCTGAAGAAGACGGGAAATGAAGGAATAGCAGGTCTACTTCAAGCCCAGGATTCAGTCATGGACATGGACATCGCCGAAGGGTGTACAGGTACCAAACGTACGCACCAAGAGTCCGGTCTACCTGCCAAACCCGGTCCACCTGCCAAACGTCCCCGACTAACATCTTTAGAAATACCTCAGCAAGTGCTTCAGCCGGTGCCCCAGCAAGTGCCTGAGCAAGCGAAGGAAGAGGTGCTACTTCCTATGTCTGTGTAGGAGATCAATGACATTATCCAGCAGGCCTACCAGGCGGCCCAGACGAACACTTGGGAGCTCTCTCCCTATTCAACTGTGAGTGTCAAAGAAGAGGAAGTGCATTTTAACGCACCGGCCTGGGACGACAAACCACCTAAGCATATCGCCTTGACGTTGGACACCTGGATAAGAGTACAGGCCATTTATTACGCCGTCGATGCGGTCATTGACCACCAGGGGAGCGACGAAGCGAAATTTTATGTGGGTGACGACATCTTCTGTTCTATGTTCAACAACATGCTGCTGGTGCATATTCGTAAATGGAAGTTGAGGGGAGAAAAGCGTATTCCTTTACCTCAGGGCGTCACCCTGCAAATACCTGCGTGGCGGAAGCTGGAGAGTCTCACAGGTGAAATTCATGAAGTCCTGTCTGACCAGGTGACTCAGTATATTTATAAGAAGTACATCGACACATTCCTGGATCATCTCAGACCCCGTATTCGACACTTGCGTATCCAGCAATGTGCAGGCTGTGGGAACAAGAACGGTCTCTTCAACACGCATACGTGTATGGACAATAGTATACCATCAGACGCGCTGATGACTGAGGGACTACATGCCGTTAACGAGGTGCAAATTGCCGAGGCATTGCAAGCTGCCTGTCCACCCAGAATTCCACGTGAACAGATTGCCACCTTCATATACGTGCACCAGGAGACAATGACGAGTTCAAACAAGTCTTGTTGCATAAATATTGAACATTTCACACAAGTCTTGTTGCATAAATATTGAACATTCAGACATCACCGTATTCCTACATTCTATGTTCATTTAAGCGCCTTGATAGCGTATAATTGTATTAAAAAAATTCAACACCAAGAGTCTACTGTGGTGAAGACCTTATGTTCATTCTACTGTGTTAATAAAAATATTAGAAATTCAAATGTGTGTTAGTGTTCACTCTATGCAAAGGGGTATTGGTGTGGGAGCTGGTGTTTTGTGCTTTTAGTTAGAAAGTTTCCTCCCTTTCGGGTGTAATTAGGTGGCCCTAATAAGGGCCTTTGGAAAGAACAGCGGGTTGGTCATCACACTGTTACGGCCGGAATATTTTTTTGATGCCTGATACCCATCCCCGACACACAGGGCATCGTATCTTCAAATGAAGCTCCTCTGTCTCTGCGCACTGGCACGAGTCCGCTATGCATGTTAAGCTTAGCACGCATACACCACATAGGCACAGGTGACCACAAGGAAAAAAGGCGTACATCGTCTCATCGTCTTGACACACGGTACAGGTGGATCTCTTCTGCTCCCTAGCCAGTTGTAGGCGTAGTTGAGACTTTTCGTCTTCTAATTCGTCAATTTGTTGGCTCAGGCGGCTGATCTCTGGTGATGGTGTTGTCATTCCTGTTGCGGTCGCCGTCGTTGTGGTAGTCGTCGTTGTGGTAGCCGCCTGAGTCGAAGCTGTAGTTGCTGGGGGTCTACTACTGTTTAACCACTCCAACTCTCCGTGTACATCTTCATCGTCTGTTTCATCATCATCATCCTCTTCCTGCACAGCATCCCTTATTTCTCTATCTTGTTGTGCGCCTCTCATCCTCAAAGCTTCAGCAATCTGAGCTTCAGCAACACGCTGCAAGCTCGTAATGATTGTAACATGTTCGTTGTCTTCTCCGCTCGAGCGAATCCGTTCTCTAGGATCTTGTTGTTGTTCTCCGTCTCGAATTGTCACCCTGAAAGTTTCGGTCGACACTCCCGTGTTCATTGCGTTGAAAAGTGACAGTCTACTAGGATTAGCCATGATGCAGTTGAAATGAGTGGATAGCAGACGAGACACTGCGCGCTTTTTATAGTATAACCGTAGATATGAGGGCGCGGACGTCACCGAAATCTTCACACTGAGCAAGTGTGCCTGCTCAGACCCGCTGAAATTTTGCGTTTCTTTTCCATCTTCAAACCGGTCTCATTTTGCAATAAATGCGAGTTGACGTGTAAAACTTATTTAAACTTGAACTTTGGGAGCTTATAGTGTATCGCTGAAAAATTCAGAAGGCTGGCGGCAGGCTAAAACTATTTTTTTAATCATTTTGTCGGTTTTAGACCCGTATGGTTATGGGTGTGGTTGTGTGGAAAACCCGGTAAATTTGAAATAAATCGGCTTACCTCCGTAAAAACACCTTAGGTGTGTTCCTCACATCCTTATAATGTCACCCTGAAAATTTTAGCAGATTTATCGATGGAAAAGTGTGAATTTTTGTCATACCACTCTTGCTACGGTAACACAGCCATTGACACGCATAGCTGTACACACATTCGGCTCCATACTGTATAGTGCTGTGTTATGACAGAGCAAGAGCGGTATGACAAAAATTCACACTTTTCCATCGATAAACCTGCTAAAATTTTCAGGGTGACATTATAAGGATGTGAGGATCACACCTAAAGTGTTTTTACGGAGGTAAGCCGATTTATTTCAAATTTACCGGGTTTTCCACACAACCACGCCCATAACCATACGGGTCTAAAACCGACAAAATGATTAAAAAATAGTTTTAGCCGCCAGCCTTCTGAATTTTTCAGCGATACACTATAAGCTCCCAAAGTTCAAGTTTAAATAAGTTTTACACGTCAACTCGCATTTATTGCAAAATGAGACCGGTTTCAAGATGGAAAAGAAACACAAAATTTCAGCGGGTCTGAGCAGGCACACTTGCTCAGTGTGAAGATTTCGGTGACGTCCGCGCCATCATACGGGCGCTCTACGGTACTATAAAAAGCGCGATGTGTCGTCTGCTATCCATTCATTTTGAACTACATCATGGCTCAATACATGGATATTGATGGAGTGCACAATATTATTGACGAGTCGTGGCTTGACAACGTATTAGCAGAGCTATGCAAAGATGATGAACAAGAAGAAAAAGAAAACCAGCCGGTAGATGGTAGCGAGACTTTCACCCCAGTTTCACAACAAAAGCGGCAGTATCTTCACCATGCCACGGATCAATTCATCGATATTGAAGACGACGAAGAAGAAAAAGAAGAAGAGGCGGCGGATGGAGATGTCACCGCCAATAGTACCTACCACGTACGTCCTGATAATACCCCCCAACACGAACGGCTTGAACGAGTCATACAAGATCTGTTCAAACATCAAGACCAACACCAAGACCAAGAACAAGACCAAGAACAAGAAGAAGACCAAGAAAAAGAAGCAACCGGTGAATTCATCGATGGAGTGGACAATAGTACCTACGACGTACGGCTTGATAGTACCTACGACGAACAGCTTGATGAACTCGTACAAGATATGTTCGAAGAAGACCAAGAACAAGAAAAAGAAAAAAAAACAAGAACAGATGACTGTTTTACAGCAGCGATATCTTGAGTACTACTGTACCGAAATAAGAAGGCTGGAGCGAGACACAACATGGGGATCGGCACAGTATTTGCCCTGTGTCCAATGCAGTAGTCGCTACGCCAAATTCGCTATTTTCCCGTGTGGACACCAAGCGTTATGTATCCGCTGTATCCACAGACATGCAGGAAGACCAGTCCCTACGCCCACTTACAATCCCATAGCGTGTACATTCGTCGCGCTGAAATGTCCCGTGTGTACCAAGAGGCGAGAAAACCTGTTCCGATCGATGTAATCCCCTTACCTCTTCCTAACGGTCCTTATGAGGACCACCAATTATACTCGAAAGAGCAAGCTTCTAATTAAAAGCACAAAACACCAGCTCCTGCATTCACACACCTAGGTAAAAATAGGTAATTAACACTTAGTGAATGGGAACTTCCTACTAACAGCGCCCAGGTAAAAAAAAAACCCCAAAAAACACTATTAGTATGAATGTACGGTAATAATATACCGAGTAGTCCCGGAAAAAGCCGAGTGTAAAAATTTGTTTTGTTGTTGTGAGGAGGTGTGGGAGATTGGTAATCATAGAGGAGAGGAGATTGAGATATACCGAGTAGTCCCGGAAAAAGCCGAGTGTAAAAAAAAAATTTGTTGTGAGGTGTGGGAGATTGGTAATCATAGAGGAGAGGAGATATGCATTCGTAGGGTCTAGGGGCAATTGTTATAAGTGCTGTTTGGAAGGCTAGGGGTTGGCCCTGAAAAGGGCCTTTGATGGCAGATTTTTTTTTGGCGTTGGAGATTGGTAATCATAGAATATAGAGGAGAGGAGATTCACAAAATGTAGGACCTGATTTTAATTGAATGTGCCACGTTAAAAATCCCCTTTCGTAAGATTGGGGTGGCCCTGAAAAGGGCCTTTAAGGTCAATTTGTTTACCCTGTTTTATTCAGGGGATGGAGTTTTCCTGTTTACTCCATCAAACTGGCGGAAAAGTATTGTCCGGGCTGTTGTTGTTGTTCTTCATCCGACGATTCATCCGGCACTGATGGGATGTTGTCCAGGAAGGTGGCCGATGGAATTCTCGGTAATTCATCGATATCGATGAATTCTGGCTGGCGTTGTTGTCTCTCCTGGAGCTATTGTTCTTGCTGGTTGAGGGCATCTCGGAGTGCGTTTAACCAACCCTCCCTGGTTAACGTGGTGAGCGCCCTTGTCACAGTATAGTACAAAGCCACCCAGGACAGCGGCGTGTAGTTTGTGTTGTCCCGCGTCCATCTGTGAATTTCTTCTAGCCAAAAGGCTTTCACTCCCCTCACCAGCTCCTCTCTCTCCTCTCTCTCCCTCTTCTCCTTTGCCGTACCTTTCGTCGTAGACATTTTGGCTACCCTGCTCATGATCTTGAATACGTGTTTACGGGTCGAGAAATGTGATTTGAATGCGCCTTTTCCCCACGCGTTCCCTGGGTTTTATACTGAATATAGAGTGGATTTTCATTGGCTGTTAAAACAGGGCGAACCTCTTTCATTGGTTCTGTCTCCGTCATTTCCATTGGTTGATATACTGGACGCTGATTGGCCCAATAAGGCTCTTGTAATACCTCCTGGGTTAACATTTCAATCCCGTAATTTTGCACGAAACTGGTATAGCAAAATCCTAGGTTAAATCAATTCGTATCTCTATAACATTACACCCCGAATGATCACGGACTTTGACGAAGGTGGGGCCATGGAAAATAAAAACTATAACGTGTACAGGTACGGACTAGCATAAAGAGGCACGAAAAAAATAAAACTATAACGTGTACGGCTACGGACTAGGGGTTAATTTAACATGACACTACCGAGTGATCACGGACTTTCACGAAGGGTGAAAGGGGACGGAAAAATAAAACCAGAACGTGTACGGGCACGGATTAGGATAGAGAGACACGAACAAATAAAAAAACTGTAACGTGTACGGCTACAGACTAGGAGTTAATTATACCCATAGGGGCACTTGACATTGTAGTATAAAAATTACCCATCCAACCCTATTTTGCGGGGAGTATACGTTAGTTCACTAGGTACTGACAGGGTGTAGTATAAGCGCCTGCACAGCGATATATATACAGACCTCCCTAACCGGTGTTTTGTCATTCACCACCATGGGAGCGCACGGAGCAGATGGTGAGCTTGCGTTGTTCCAACTCACCGCCAACGTCACCTTGATCGTCAATGACCATCACCTACAGCTCATCGAAGAAAAACCCCGAGAGGTGAAGCTATTTTTAACCCTAGCAGGGTGGACTCTATTGACACGGTTGTTACAGGGAAAAGAGCCCGAAGTGGACCTCATCGATAGCGGACTTAGGTGTTGGTGTACGCCTGAACCCAAAGCGCGCGTCTCTTTGTCACCGGAAGGCTGGACTACCTTGAAACGGGTGTTGTTGGGTGACCTCGACGGTGATAGCATTCAGCTGTGTGACGACGTCTACATTTTCCGCGGCGCCTTTTTTGCTCGACTCCTCTGTCTGAACGATGGTGGTTTCACCCTGGACCCTGATCTATGGACGGCCTTGGAAAAAGTAGTCCTCATTGTCGATGAAGTACTATATCTATAGGGTGCACACAGGCTAGAGTGTCAGTGTCTTACCATGAAGCGAACACACAACAGCGCAACCCAGAGGGGCACCCAGAGGGGGACCCGAAAGGGAAGCCAGTGGAGCAGCCGCAAGGCCGCCCGGCAGGAATCCACGTGAAGTAAGACTGAGAACAAGGTGTTAACAGATTTGTATTACAACCCAACCAGTCCAGCCGCTTATAGCGCTGTGGCAGCGCTCGCTCGAGCTGCACATTCCCAAGGCATCAATCGAACTGAAGTTCGAGAATGGTTAAAAACCCAAGCAGCCGAGCAGCCATCGAGCAGCCCGACGACATTTTCGCCGTAACCGAGTCATCGTAGGAGGCGTAGACGCACAATGGCAGGCCGATTTGGTCGATATGATTCGATTTGCTGCCCACAATGATGGACATCGGTACATGTTGACCTGTATCGATATTTTATCCAAGTACGCGTGGGTGCTACCCATCCGGACCAAAACAGGAGAGAATCTGGTACGAGCGTTCCAGCAGATTTTCAAGACGGGTCGCAAACCCCTCTATTTGCAAACGGATGAAGGCACAGAATTTCTCAACCGCCACTTTCAAGCCTTTCTTAACAAACAGAAGGTGTTTTTCTTCCATACGTACAACGAGATCAAAGCCTCTGTGGGGGAACGATTCAATCGGACCTTCAAAGGACGGATGTACAAGTATTTTACCGCCAAAAACACCCGACGGTACATCGATGTGCTACCTCAACTGGTCCAAGGGTACAATCGAGCCTATCATCGCAGTATCCAGCGGGCTCCCCTCGATGTGACGGAACGCAACGAACATCAAGTGCGCCGTACGCTGTACTCGATAGAACCAAGTCCACTCACGTCACCCCGTTGCAAACGCGGGGATGTGGTACAGATCAGTAGAGTCAAAGGGCAATTTGAGAAAAGTTACTTGCCCAACTTGAGTGACGAGCACTTTGTCATTGTTCGCCATAGCCCTCGAAACCCACACGTCTATCAACTGGAAGATCTACAAGGAGAAACACTGCAAGGCACGTTTTGCGAGGCAGAATTACAACCGGTGGTAAAAACACGGAAAGACTACTACATGGTGGAAAAGATTTGAAAACGGAACGTCGACGTGGCATCCCCTATCATTTCGTCAAATGGCAAGGTTGGCCCAGTTGGTTTAATTCCTGGGTCTCAGCCCGTGACATGAAACGGCTATAAATTCTACCTCACATCGCCTACAGCCTTCAGTCTAGGGTTGTACCGTGGATAGTGCACATCTGCCCTTACGGCTGCGGACTCGAAAAGGACAAGTCGGTACCGTCGTGTGTCTACTAGTGTTTCTGGGTACCTTATTTGGAGGAGTCTTCTACGATTTGGCGTACCTGATATCCTGTTTCAACCTACCATCCACTCGTCCAATAGCGGCCCCCCAACGTCAAGTGCAATCACCCAACACGACCACGACCACCACCACCACCACCACCACCACCACCTCTCCTACTATGCTGCGAAACATTACCAGGGTACCACCAGGTTCTACAACCCATCCCACTACGCGGTCTAGTCCTCCTACTACTCTACGGAACTTCACCCGGGTACCACCCGTGTACCTGCCTAGTCCCTACTCTCAGGAGCTCCCCACCCGCATCATCTTCCACCATCACAGCTACCAGGGCAAAACCACGGCAACATAGAACTCCCACCACCACCACGACGCTAACACCTAGAGTGGGTATAGTACCACGTTTACCACGGCAACGGTACCCGCACGACTACGACCCCCGGTGGGATCCACGACAACGGTGGTGGGCCTCTGAACGCTTGGCGCAAATCACCAAATAAACCTATGGATCCTCGGTGGCAGCATCCCTTCACGTGTCTCATCGCTGGACCGACCGGGTCGGGAAAAACACACTTCGTTCAACGGGGTCAGCCCTCATTTCACCGCCCGTGGCTCGCATCCTCTGGTGTTATGGAGCTTGGCAGCCTGCGTACGAGGAACTGGCACGCATACCTGGACTCACCTTGGTGGAAGGATTACCCCCAGAGGATACCCCAGAAGACACGTTGGTAGTGGTAGACGATCTGATGACCGAAACGGACAGTCGGGTGACGCGTCTCTTTACGAAAGGGAGCCATCATCGTCGGTTGAGCATCATCTACATCGTCCAGAATCTCTTCAGTAAGAACAAAGAGCACAGGAACATCAGTTTGAATGCTCAGGATGTGGTATTGTTCAAAAACCCCAGAGACGCATCACAAATTATGCACCTGGCGAAACAGATGTACCCTAAAAACACGGCCTTTGTGCGGGAAGCCTTTGAAGATGCCACCCAAGGGGCCCACGGTTATCTGCTCATCGACTTGAAACAAGGGACACCCTCGGCACTTCGATTGCGCACCCACATTTTTCCCGGAGAGTTCCAGACGGTGTACACACCCAAATAAAAGAAGAAGACACAACCCCTCTAGCATTCACTTCTTCATCATGTCTGCACGGATACGGAAGCACGCGCCGGCGCTCCGCGTATTACGCAGCGCGCCACCGGAGGTGGGCCGGGCCCTGGTGCGCGGCTCGGACGCGGGATTGGTACGGTGTTTGTGTGAAGTCGCTCATAATGTGTTAAAAGGGAATGTTCCTCTCAGTCCCCTGCAGAAAGGGAAATTGCAACGGCACAAGACGGGTCTCCGAACGCTGAATAGTATACTCCAACGTCGACTACCCGATCACGAGAAAATTCAACTCTACCAGCAGACGCTGAACCGGTACAAGACGTTTGTGGATCAATATAGGGGTAGTACACCACCAGCACCACTACCAGCAGCGCCAGCACCAACACCGCCATCATCACCTCAGCTGGAAGATGAAGTGTTGGTCAGTGTCTCTAAGGCATTCAAGACCAAGGCTCGTTTATTGTTGGACCGGGTGAAACAGAATCCCGATATGGGTTGGAGCGATCAGGGGGAACTGCTTATTCGAAACCGAGTGGTGCCGGGGTCTCATATCACCGATTTCATCAACGATACGGTGCGCTCTCGCAAACACTCTAATCCACCGGGCTGGGAAGCCTTTGCTCAGGGGTTGAAAGATACACACGTCCCTCAAGAATTTGTGGGGAATCCTAACCGTTGGCGGTGGATGCAGCGGACCCAGCAATCGCCGAGTAGACCACCACCACCATCACCACCACCACCACCACCATCTTCTTGGGAACCGGAGTCACCCCCCAAAACACCACAACGACGGGCACCTTCTTTTGACCCCTTTAAAACACCATTCCCGGTAAAGAGGCTCCAGCGCTCGAGAGCTTGGATACATAGCAAGTCACCGCGACGATCACGACGCCGAGGTCAGCCGCCCAAGGCCTGGGAGCCCTATTAAAGCGAGGTGCAGAAGCAAGAAAGCTCAGTCGTCATGTTTTACCTCACGTTGCCCAGTAACAGTTCGCTCGATGTGTTTCCTGACAACACCTTGGCCAAGTACGTGCCCCAATTACCGCAACCGTTGCATTTACCTGGACGGTGGGAATGTGGACTCGTGGATATCCAATACCCTTACTCGTGGTACAACGTGCTAGACAAGGACGTGTGGTACGAGGTGTGGGCGATGTGAACACACCTCTGTTACGGGTGCTGCCTATTAGAAAGAAGTATGGCGATCAAGTCACCCAGAGTTTCAACCACATACTCTACCTGCCCGTACGACACACCGATATCAACACGATCACGGTGGATATAAGAGATGACACGGGACGCCCGGTCGCATTCGAACGAGGGAAAGTGATGCTGACACTTCATTTCCGACAAGCACGTTCTCCTCACTTCGTATAATGTACGTGCCTTACCAGTGCCATACGGTTAGCTATGCCGACTACTACAAGAAACAAACGAGAGGTAGCTTGCCCATCTTTAGCGGTGCACGCATGCAACGAGGTCACGGGTTGGGTAACATACTGGGCAGCATCGTCAAAACGCTCTTGCCCTTGGTGACACGGGGAGTAAAAGCGGTGGGTAAACAAGCGGTACGCAGTGGACTGCGAGTGGCCGGTGATGTCTTGGAAGGAACGGCACCCCGACAAGCCTTGAAACGACGGGCCCAAGAAGCAGGCAGCGTCTTGATCGCCAAAGTCCTTAAAAGACAACCACCGGCAGAGGGAGGATTACAAGCGTCTAGTCCGTCATTCATAATCCAGCCGTCGTCCATTAGAGAATATCCGCGTCCATAATCCAAAAACCTATTCCATATTCCATATAACAGTATTAACACCAAGTTCAAAAAGACAATCATTGTATACATAAACATAGGCTTGTTTCCTGCAAGAGAGAAGCGGTCAACAGTTTTCAATGATGCCGGCAAGACAACATGATGTTCCAAAAATATCAAATCCGTATCGCTGATCAGTATTCTTAATCCATAATATTCGTTGTAAAGTCGTCATCTAAAGAATGATGTATCTCAGTCACGCTTTGATTGTGACTGTTCATATGAGTACTATGAGGATCTTGAAGTACATGGGTTCATACGGCCCCTAGCCCCGGGTTAAGCGGAATTAGACACAAGTTACGAAACGTAGCGCCATAGGTCTTGCACGCTACGTTCGTATTTTGCTATCAGCATGCGATATGTATCGCCAAATTTGAGAAACTTGGAGTGGAGGCGCTTGGTGGAATAGCCCTGTTTTATAAGTTTCTGCAACAATGTTTTGTGACGTTGGTTAAAATCATCACATTTAACACAGGATCTAGCAAATGCTACTAAGCGAGATATGTATACGCCATATGCAGGTCCCACTGGAATATTACTATCCAGAAAGGGATAGTTTACGATGTCGAAATTGTAATCATCTCTTTTGTCATAAAAGTCGACGAGAGAGAATGCCCGCTTCATTTTTATAGAGATATAGATCTAAATATGATGTGCCTGTAGGGCTATCTGTGGTTTCCTTCAAATCCAGTGAAGGTGGATATATATCCTTCACTGCGTCATTTATATAGCGATTATCCACAGCGAGAAGATCGTCTATATAGCGTTTGGTGAATGAGAAGGAATGGGCTTTGAATGGATCGGTTTTTGAAAGCGCCTGCATATAGTCATATTCATAAGAGAACAGATACAGGTCAGCCAACAGGGGTGCACAATTAGTACCCATTGGAATACCTATATGCTGCTGATATATTGTATTGCCAAATTTCACATAGATATTTTTAATGAGAAATTCAAGCAACTCTATAAACAAAGAAACATCCCATGAATGATATCTCTTGTATGTAGTCGAGCTAAAGAATGCTTTATGGCTTTCGACGACCGACACACCGACGACGCACACCCCGGAAGAAGAAGAAGGGTAAGAGAGACATCTTCGCATAATGGCATTCATTCACTCCGAGTCGTGTTCGTCTACCAACGGTGAATTGGATTTGTGGACTATTTCACCCACACAGGCCAGTGTCGCCGAAGGACGTTGGATAGAACATCGACCCCTGGCTAGCCTGACGGGCACGGGACCGCTGGAATTTACCATTGAAAACAAAGATACGGCCTACCTGGATTTAGCCCACACGTACTTGTACGCGAAAGCCAAAATAGTGGACAGAGACGGGACGCCCATCGGGAACGATGCGGTGGTAGGCCCGGTGAATCTTTGGCTGTACTCCTTGTTCCAACAGGTGGATATCAGTCTGAACGATAAACTCATCAGTACGTCCACCAATACGTACCCGTACCGAGCCTACATCGAGACGCTGTTGTCGTACGGAGAAGATGCCAAAAAACACACTTGCAAGCCTCGCTGTACTACAGGGATACGCCCGGAGCCATGGATGCCACCACCGTTGCCAATAATGGGTTCGGCCATCGCAGGCAGTTTACAACCGGTAACCGGTCCGTCGATATGATGGGACGACTGCACGCCGATCTGTTCCTGCAAGACCGCTACATGATGTCCGATGGAGATCATCATAGAAGATGCAGCCCTGTTTGTCCGTACGGTGGATTTGCAACAGGGCGTGTTGGTGAGTCACATGGAAGCCTTATCGAAAAAAACAGCCCTGTACCCCATCCGACGCGTACAGACCAAGGTGTTCTCTGTGGCGGCAGGTACGATGATGGCCAATCGTGAAAATTTATTTCTAGGGGATCTCCCTAAACGTCTTACCCTGGCGTGTGTGACCAATACCAGTTTCAACGGACAGTGGAGTGAGAATCCGTTCCACTTTCAACATTTCAACCTCAACTTTTTGGCACTGCACGTGGCCGGCCATCAAATTCCAGCCCGTCCGTTACAACCGGATTTTGGTAACCATCACTATGTGCGGAGCTACCTGAACATGTTTACAGCCACAGGACAAAACAATCAGGACGAAGGAAATACCATCACTCGACGAGACTTTAGCCGTGGGTACACTTTGATCGCCTTCGACCTCACCCCAACCTTGGAACACGATCATCAACTGGCCTTGCTCAAGAAAGGAAACTTACGGTTGGAACTGCGTTTCTCCGTCCCTCTACTCCATACCATTAACGTGATTTGCTACGCCGAGTTTGATAACGTCATCACCGTGGATCAGCAAAGAAACGTGCTGTGTGACTACGCCAGCTAGAGTCATGGATACAGAGCAGCTGATGGCCATACTCCAGCGAGATCCTCGGGTACCCTTTCGAGGTGTGTTTCTACGCAATGTGTTTCCCACCACCCCAACCACCCCGGCAGCCTACATCCTGAATATAGACCCTCGTACTCGACCCGGTGAACATTGGGTGGCTGTGTACGTGGACACCCTGGGCCAAGGCGAATACTTTGATTCCTACGGACTTGCACCCCTGCATCCCGATTTGGTGAAGTTCATGGACGTCTCTACTACAGTGTGGCGTTGGAATACTAGAAGATTACAAGGACCCTTGAGTAGTGTATGCGGACAGTACTGTGTGTTTTATTTCACTCACCGGAGTAGAGGACATTCTATGCAAACGATCATACAAATGATGATTATTCTCAAGCCGAAGACCGTGATGTACTCGTATACGACTGGACTGCCTCTCGTTTTAATGTGCATGCCTCATTTCTCTGGTTGTCTTAATTGATTCAATGCACCGCGCGGTGGACTCATTGTTTTTGTTATGACGTTGTTGTTCTGACGTTTATTGATGTTCAATAAAAAAATTCATGAAAACACAAGTAATGTTTTTGACTTTTTTTTATTCAGGTGAACAAGAATGTATAGAATATGTACAAAAGAATACAGTAGGTGTGTAAAACTGTGAGGAGTAGGATTCGAACCCGCGTCCTGCATTGCGCAGACCAGCACTTAGGACTGGCGGCCATTCTGACTTTTTATTTACAGTTATAGTTTTTAACTCGTATCATGAGAAGTATATCAAATGTCATAGTTTCACAAGTCCAGGTAAGTGGTACTGATCCCAAGGCATCTCGTTTCTGGATGGACGTCCGCATCTGGTGGTCCACGACCCGAAATCCTCTGTTAGTCCCACTCGCACTGGCCTGGCTTTGCAGCACGTTCAGGTACAAGGCTTTGTCGATGGCCGGATCGCGCCGGTTCACCCCTTTGCAGCTAAACTTATTGTTTTCCGCTCCACCGTAACAGTAATACGTCTTCGAGGAGAGAGCAATCATGGCATCGCCACTCCACTCCAACTTGAAGAGGCCCGGCGTCCGCTTGTCGTACTGGTAATGGTCACGTCGAGGTAGCCACTGGTCCCGTTCCGCCTCATACTGTGCACGTAACTCGGGTTTGACCAGGGACTCCCAGTCCGCATTAGACACGGCCATGTAAGCAGAGTCTGTATCCATCTCCATGAGTTGCCAGTCTGATGGATTAAAATACACACCCATGAAATCATACAAAAACTGGAACATCCTCAGCTTGGCCAACTGGTATACCATACATCCAATTTGGAGGGGCAGGTTGTAACGGATAGTCTTTTTGGCTAAAGTGATTTCATTCGTGTCGTCATCGATGACCTCGACGGACCGAAACAGGGGAGAATTGATCTTTTTGCGGGCTTGTGGGGTGGTACAGATCTTGACGTTCACGTGCTTATCTTGGTTAGTGACCGTTTTGCCATAATAGCCATTGCCCGTGAGCTTCCACGATTCACCGATGATGGCCTTACTCGGATCTTGATCACCTTGACGACGGGCAGACGTCACGATGTCGGCATTCCCCGCAAAACAGGCGTTCGGTACGTACTGTGAGACTAGGTACACGCGCGTGACTTCCAGACCGTGGCTGATGTACCACTGTAGTAGCGGAGTGCCTAGCAAGATTTTCTCTGCCCACATACTGACAATCAACATCCGTCGACGTCGAGGCAAACACTCGTGTTGCTCAGCATAGGCACCCATGGTGTCTTCAATGTCATCCCGACCCACCAGTGTGTTTTTAAAGATGGGTGGGCACTGGGCGAAGAGTGGCTTGAGAGTGTCGGGAACATGCAGGTCGCATTCTACAAAGCCGTAGAGGTCCCCGGAACGAATGGCGTCGAACATCTGTGGCAGAGTCAGGAGTCGCCGACGACTGAGAGGGTACTCGCGCGCTTTAAGGAAACGGCGTAAATGTGGGAGGGCCTGGCACAAGGTGTGAAATTCACACTCTCACATTTCGATGAGGTGGTATCCCCTCTCTTTGATGTAATCTCCGTTCTCCTGGACTTCTTCCCGTAATTCTTCCGTCGATTTCCCACGTCGTTGGTTGAAGCGTCCAGCGCTGACATGGCATTCGTGGCCGTGCCAATAGCAGCCATAAAACTGGAATACGGTCGGTGTTCTACCCACAAGGGCAAACCCATCGACGGGGAGTCGACGATCTCCTATGCGCTTCTCTGTGGCGTTGGTCTGATGGCGTATAGAAATTCCCCGTCGATAGGCTTCTCAGTCCAACCACTGGTCGGCGAGATGTTTGTAGGGGGTGCGTTGCGGTCTGAAATGCTGACCTTCCGCCAACCAGCGCGTATAATGACCGCTGGCCATGGGCTGGGCAAGGGACCACAGGTACAGGGCATTGGCATCGAATCCGATGATTTTAGCACAGGGTTTCCCACCGGGGAGAGTGGTGACGTCCTTCTCGTGGTAGCGGTGAAAAATAAGACTGGGCCCGCCCACGATGTTCTGTTTTAGACAATCATACATGTCCTCGTCTTTTTGGTGTATCAGCGAAAAGTATGTAGGACAATCTTGAAAGAGATGGCAAAGCGCCAGACCCGGTAAACTCAAGCACTCATTGAATATGTCGACGTGCATCTCACGACGAGAGGAACCACATCTAAGTTATTATACCATATCAGGAAATCTCGTAAGGTCTGCATGTGTTGGTCGTTCCATATCTGCTGTAGTTCCCGGTACGTGTCTTCCGAACATTCCACTTGCTTCAAATCGTCAAAGAACGCGTCCCGGGGTGGTAGCTGTGTTTCTTCCAAGCGGTCGAGCGTCGATATATACGTGTAAGGGAACCTCCCTTTGGTTTGTGCACAGTCATACGCCTTCACCCACTGATCATAGCTATAATTTGGAGCTAAGTGGTTCCGTACATCCAGGAAATGGAGTGACGTGGTAGTGAGGGCCATATGATTATTGATCTTTTTGATGACGGACTTGATGGTATTAGCCTGGGCCAAGTAAGGGTAGAGAAATTCCTTCACCATGTTGAGATCGTATCGCCCCGAGTTGAAGCCGAGCACAGGTAACTGGCCTAGGTATTGTGGGAAGCGGGCTTTCAATTTCTCCGCATACGGTTTAGGTAAAGGTACATCCTGCGACTGAATGGGTTCCGGCTCCTGAATCTCCGACTCTGACTCTGACTCTTCATCGTCGCTGAACGATACACCGGGTATAGGAATCCGGTCGTCCAGTTGGTCCAGTACGTCCTGGAACTTGGACACTGACTTCCTCTAAATAACCCATCATGCGGGTAATCAACTCATGGGAGTCTCCCGACGACACGAAACAGACAGGCGCAGCGTCATAGCACGGCACGTTGGTGGAAATGCTGACACTCAGGGGAATATGGCGCTGCGTCCACTGCATTTTCGCTGAGAACATGTCCATGGGCTCCAACAGGGCCTCGAAATCGTAACACGCCCGGTAGGGAAAATAACGGTCCTCTTCCGGTATGACAAGACCCTCATCGGCCAGCTCCTCGAAAATAGTAGGCGTATTTGCGTTTCACAGTATGGTCACAAATCTTCTCGTGCTGATGTAAGTTGAACGATTGGTCAAACACCCGATGGCATTGGGCACAACTGTATGCGCGTACAGGCTCATATTGTAGATGAGGGAAAAATGACTCACCCCGCCGTCGTCGAAGACATTGACTTTCATCGTAGAAGCATACCGTTCTGTTGAGCGATGAACCAATTCAGCCACAAATATGTCATCCTCGCGTCGTAATCGGTATACAAAGATATTGATGTTAAACAGAGTTTCCACGACATCCAAATACTTAAAGGGGACTCCCCGGAACTGCCGCTCATCCAGGTCTTGCCCAATTGTATACATAGCTTACGTACAGTTCTGTATGCGTTACCTCTGAGAGCTTTAAATCAAATAGCCAGAGATATACAACAATCTGCGTCTTGTTGTAACTCAAAATGTCTTACGGAAGAGCTTGATGCTAAAGGTCACATACCGTACAGACATGTATCCACATGGGATTTCTCGACTCTCTATACTACAATCCCTCATCAGGACCTTATTGACCGTCTAAGTTCATTAATAGTATCTGTGTTCAAGAAAACTGATAGTAGATATATTAATGTCGGAAGCCATAAAGCATTCTTTAGCTCTACTACATACAAGAGATATCATTCATGGGATGTTTCTTTGTTTATAGAGTTGCTTGAATTTCTCATTAAAAATATCTATGTGAAATTTGGCAACACAATATATCAGCAGCATATAGGTATTCCAATGGGTACTAATTGTGCACCCCTGTTGGCTGACCTGTATCTGTTCTCTTATGAATATGACTATATGCAGGCGCTTTCAAATTACAAGCGTCTAGTCCGTCATTCATAATCCAGCCGTCGTCCATTAGAGAATATCCGCGTCCATAATCCAAAGACCTATTCCATTTTCCATATAACAGTATTAGCACCAAATTCAAAAAGACAATCATAGTATACATAAACATAGGCTTGTTTCCTGCAAGAGAGAAGCGGTCAACAGTTTTCAATGATGCCGGCAAGACATCATGATGTTCCAAAAATATCAAATCCGTATCGCTGATCAGTATTCTTAATCCATAATATTCGTTGTAAAGTCGTCATCTAAAGAATGATGTATCTCAGTCACGCTTTGATTGTGACTGTTCATATGAGTACCATGAGGATCTTGAAGTACATGGGTTCATACGGCCCCTAGCCCCGGGTTAAGCGGAATTAGACACAAGTTACGAAACGTAGCGCCATAGATCTTGCACGCTACGTTCGTATTTTGCTATCAGCATGCGATATGTATCGCCAAATTTGAGAAACTTTGAGTGGAGGCGCTTGGTGGAATAGCCCTGTTTTATAAGTTTCTGCAACAATGTTTTGTGACGTTGATTAAAATCATCACATTTAACACAGGATCTAGCAAATGCTACTAAGCGAGATATGTATACGCCATATGCAGGTCCCACTGGAATATTACTATCCAGAAAGGGATAGTTTACGATGTCGAAATTGTAATCATCTCTTTTGTCATAAAGTCGACGAGAGAGAATGCCCGCTTCATTTTTATAGAGATAGAGATCTAAATAAGATGTGCCTGTAGGGCTATCTGTAGTTTCCTTCAAATCCAGTGAAGGTGGATATATATCCTTCACTGCGTCATTTATATAGCGAGTATCCACAGCGAGAAGATCGTCTATATAGCGTTTGGTGAATGAGAAGGAACGGGCTTTGAATGGATCGGTTTTTGAAAGCGCCTGCATATAGTCATATTCATAAGAGAACAGAAACAGGTCGGCCAACAGGGGTGCACAATTAGTACCCATTGGAATACCTATATCCTGCTGATATATTGTGTTGCCAAATTTCACATAGATATTTTTAATGAGAAATTCAAGCAACTCTATAAACAAAGAAACATCCCATGAATGATATCTCTTGTATGTAGTAGAGCTAAAGAATGCTTTATGGCTTCCGACATTAATATATCTACGATCAGTTTTCTTGAACACAGATACTATTAATGAACTTAGACGGTCAATAAGGTCCTGATGAGGGATTGTAGTATAGAGAGTCGAGAAATCCCATGTGGATACATGTCTGTACGGTATGTGACCTTTAGCATCAAGTTCTTCCGTAAGACATTTTGAGTTTTTCAATATCCACATACATTCAACGCCAGAGTTCTTAGAAATAGTGGCGCAATACCTTTCCCAAAATGCTTTTACCTCCTGAAGGGCCCTCGTCAATAGGGTTGAAAGAAGCTTGGTGGTGCAGCTTCTAGAACCAGCTATGAATCTAGCTTTGTATGGTGATTTATGCATTTTGGGAGTCCAGTATATTTTTGGTATGTCGTTATGATTGGTTGGAAGACAAATACCTCTTTCCCTGAGAAACTTTTTGTGATTGTTAAATAAATCTTCCAGAGTAAATGCAGTTTGGGAGTAAGTAGACGTATTTGATGAAGATATGTCTAAACTCAATTCTTTAACCAGCACCTGGTAATAGTAATATTTACATATGAATATTATATTATTCGGAGCTTTGTCTGCTGGGACTATGACGAATTTACTCTGGAGATTTGCTAGAACTTCTTGCGAATTGAGGTTTCTCAGAACTTGTTTTGCTTGGGGAAGAGTACTTCTGTCAATATGGCGGATTGTTTCAACGACCTTGCTCTTGGTGAGGTCCAGCCAATCAGCGAGTACTGTAGGTTCAACTTTTTCTCGCTTAGACCAATCAATAACGTACTGTTCCAATGCATAGCCACCGATCCATTCAAAGCCCGTTCCTTCTCATTCACCAAACGCTATATAGACGATCTTCTCGCTGTGGATAATCGCTATATAAATGACGCAGTGAAGGATATATATCCACCTTCACTGGATTTGAAGGAAACTACAGATAGCCCTACAGGCACATCTTATTTAGATCTCTATCTCTATAAAAATGAAGCGGGCATTCTCTCTCGTCGACTTTATGACAAAAGAGATGATTACAATTTCGACATCGTAAACTATCCCTTTCTGGATAGTAATATTCCAGTGGGACCTGCATATGGCGTATACATATCTCGCTTAGTAGCATTTGCTAGATCCTGTGTTAAATGTGATGATTTTAATCAACGTCACAAAACATTGTTGCAGAAACTTATAAAACAGGGCTATTCCACCAAGCGCCTCCACTAAAAGTTTCTCAAATTTGGCGATACATATCGCATGCTGATAGCAAAGTACGAACGTAGCGTGCAAGATCTATGGCGCTACGTTTCGTAACTTGTGTCTAATTCCGCTTAACCCGGGGCTAGTGGCCGTATGAACCCATGTACTTCAAGGTCCTCATGGTACTCATATGAACAGTCACAATCAAAGCGTGACTGAGATACACCTTTTTTTAGATGACGACTCTATAACGAATATTATGGATTAAGAATACTGATCAGCGATACGGATTTGATATTTTTGGAACATCATGATATCTTGCCGGCATCATTGAAAACTGTTGACCGCTTCTCTCTTGCAGGAAACAAGCCTATGTTTATGTATACTATGATTGTCTTTTTGAATTTGGTGCTAATACTATTATGTGGAAAATGGAATAGGTCTTTGGATTATGGACGCGGATATTCTCTAATGGACGACGGCTGGATTATGAATGACGGACTAGACGCTTGTAATTCAGGAAATATAATACCACCAAAAATCGGTAAAGTATGTCAAGATATAGCGTATTTTCGGTTGTATCGTCCAGTGAACATAATCGAAACATCTCATGATCGGCTTTTCTTGAAACTCAACTACTTAGATAAAGGACTAATTTACCTCGAATCCTGAATGATCCAGAGGTACGCAACGCTGTACCAAACTATTTTAAGTTCACAGAACCTCCTTGCATTTCATATAAGTATACTAAATCTATAGCCACCAAAATATTCAATTACTCTAATGCTGTCAAGGAGTTTGACTGGAACTTATACACGTCAGGAGGCTATAGTTGTGATTGTGAATCGCCGAACTTTATCTATACACCATGCAAACATATTGTGACTGGTGACCTTGATGTGGTGAGTGATAAGGATCTGAAATTACTCCTGATGAAAGGACCTAAATATAGAGAGCCAAGAAGAATAAATCTGAAGGCCGACCAGAAGATAGTCCTGTCTGCATTGGAACAATACGTTATTGATTGGTCTAAGCGAGAAGAAGTTGAACCTACAGTACTCGCTGATTGGCTGGACCTCACCAAGAGCAAGGTCGTTGAAACAATCCGCCATATTGACAGAAGTACTCTTCCCCAAGCAAAACAAGTACTGAGAAACCTCAATTCGCAAGAAGTTCTAGAGTAAATTCGTCATAGTCCCAGCAGACAAAGCTCCGAATAATATAATATTCATATGTAAATATTACTATTACCAGGGGCTGGTTAAAGAATTGAGTGTAGACATATCTTCATCAAATACGTCTACTTACTCCCAAACTGCATTTACTCTGGAAGATTTATTTAACAATCACAAAAAGTTTCTCAGGGAAAGAGGTATTTGTCTTCCAACCAATCATAACGACATACCAAAACTATACTGGACTCCCAAAATGCATAAATCACCATACAAAGCTAGATTCATAGCTGGTTCTAGAAGCTGCACCACCAAGCTTCTTTCAACCCTATTGACGAGGGCCCTTCAGGAGGTAAAAGCATTTTGGGAAAGGTATTGCGCCACTATTTCTAAGAACTCTGGCGTTGAATGTATGTGGATATTGAAAAACTCAAAATGTCTTACAGAAGAACTTGATGCTAAAGGTCACATACCGTACAGACATGTATCCACATGGGATTTCTCGACTCTCTATACTACAATCCCTCATCAGGACCTTATTGACCGTCTAAGTTCATTAATAGTATCTGTGTTCAAGAAAACTGATCGTAGATATATTAATGTCGGAAGCCATAAAGCATTCTTTAGCTCGACTACATACAAGAGATATCATTCATGGGATGTTTCTTTGTTTATAGAGTTGCTTGAATTTCTCATTAAAAATATCTATGTGAAATTTGGCAACACAATATATTAGCAGCATATAGGTATTCCAATGGGTACTAATTGTGCACCCCTGTTGGCTGACCTGTATCTGTTCTCTTATGAATATGACTATATGCAGGCGCTTTCAAAAACCGATCCATTCAAAGCCCGTTCCTTCTCATTCACCAAACGCTATATAGACGATCTTCTCGCTGTGGATAATCGCTATATAAATGACGCAGTGAAGGATATATATCCACCGTCACTGGATTTGAAGGAAACTACAGATAGCCCTACAGGCACATCATATTTAGATCTCTATCTCTATAAAAATGAAGCGGGCATTCTCTCTCGTCGACTTTATGACAAAAGAGATGATTACAATTTCGACATCGTAAACTATCCCTTTCTGGACAGTAATATTCCAGTGGGACCTGCATATGGCGTATACATATCTCGCTTAGTAGCATTTGCTAGATCCTGTGTTAAATGTGACGATTTTAATCAACGTCACAAAACATTGTTGCAGAAACTTATAAAACAGGGCTATTCCACCAAGCGCCTCCACTCAAAGTTTCTCAAATTTGGCGATACATATCGCATGCTGATAGCAAAATACGAACGTAGCGTTTAAGATCTATGACGCGACGTTTCGTAACTTGTGTCTAATTCCGCTTAACCCGGGGCTAGGGGCCGTATGAACCATGTACTTCTAGATCCTCATGGTACTCATATGAACAGTCACAATCAAAGCGTGACTGAGATACATCATTCTTTAGATGACGACTTTACAACGAATATTATGGATTAAGAATACTGATCAGCGATACGGATTTAATATTTTTGGAACATCATGATGTCTTGCCGGCATCATTGAAAACTGTTGACCGCTTCTCGCTTGCAGGAAACAAGCCTAAGTTTATGTATACTATGATTGGCTTTTTGAATTTGGTGCTAATACTGTTATATGGAATGTGGAATAGGTCTTTGGATTATGGACGCGGGTATTCTCTAATGGACGACGGCTGGATTATGATTGACGGACTAGACGCTTGTAATTGCTCCTGTAAATACTGTCTCCAATAATCATTGGCCACTTTCTCACAAAACTTGGGATCACACTCGTCCAAATGCACGGCCAAACACCGAAACAGACATTTCCGGTCTTTGTAGGGACCGTGTGTCCCTCCCGTTAACGCATACAGTCCTCTTCGATCGAGCAGCCAAGGCGGAAGAATAACAGGAGCGCCGATGGGGTGATTTCTCATTTTCGTGACTAAAAATGTGACGTTCGTCACCATTTCCACAGTCCATTTGGTGTTGGGACGTTGCAACCGGGCCCATTCCAATGGGTCCAACGTAGTCAGTTGGTCGATGAGTGGCTCCAGAGAAATTGCATCCGTCACCGTGAACGGGTGGTCAAACACATAGGTATTATTGCTGGGATAAAAATACCGCAACTGGTCCGTCTCTTTGTGCCGTAAGATGTAGCCGAATGTTATATTCAACTTGAAAGCTGTCACCTGGTCTGTGAAAATGTTCTCGGCGTAAGTAGAAAGATACGTGAGGTCCTGCAGTCGAAAGTTAATTATACAAGTCCAATAGACGACGGTGACGGTGAAAACAATGGCGTATGGTGTTCCAGTGACGTCGATAAATCTCACTCACACGCTCGTCTTCGGGCAAGACTTCAGCCGGAGGCGCTCCTGGATCCCCTGGAAAATCTTCTCCACGCCTCATGCTGCGGTGAGGCTCAGGCAAATAGCTCCTGTCGTCAGAGTGGTTCAGGCTGGTCAGGTGGGCTGGTCAGGCAGGCTGATGAGGTAGCTCCGATCGGCAGGCCAATGAATGCAGCAATCCCTAAAAATTTCCACTTTTATACGTTTTTTCGTGACATTCGTGTCTTTTCGGTGACCTCCTTGTGTCTTCGGTCACCTCCGTGTCTTTTCGGTGACCTCCGTGTCTTTTCGGTGACCTCCGTGACTCTTCGGTGACCTCCGTGACATCTTCGGGCGCCTCCGTGTCTCTTCGGTGATCTCCGTGACATCTTCGGTGACCCCCGTGTGTCTTCGGGCACCTCCGTGTGTCTTCGTCCACCTCCGTGTCTTTTCGTGGAAGTGAACGACATTGTGGGAAAATCCCCACTTGTATACGGACCTGACCGAAGAGACTCGGAGATCACCCAGAAGAAACACGGTGACCTCACCGAGGAGACACGGACCTGACCGAAGAAACACGGAGATCACCCAAGAGACACGAAGATGAACAACATTGTGGAAAAACCCCAAAACGGACGTACCCGAAAAGACACGGAGGTGAACGACATTGTGGAAAAACCCCACAGACAGGTCAGTACATATCCTATCATGTTCACAGGTCACGCTCCATTCACCCAGACCGGAAGTGACGTCATACGGGACTGGTGGCGCCCCCTGGCGGAAAAAGGGGAACCAAGAGTTACCTCCCTGGAAAACGGTACCTGAAATCCTTGCTACCTACTACTCTCAATATCACTAACCCATCTCCCCCAGAAACAACCTGGATACCACCATTAACGCTTTCGGCAGGAACCTTGTTTCATTATGCAAATCAACTGGTCCCTGCTTAGTCAATGGTCGAGTTGTTGGTGATATATTAGGTAGCTTTACATGCTTCACATTCCATGTGCTTAGTCAATGGTCGAGTTGTTGGTGATATATTAGGTAGCTTTACATGCTTCACATTCCATGGGCATAACACAGTTGACTACATTATGTCCTCTCCTAGTATGCTTGGCATGATTCAGTCTTTCCAAGTACACCCAATCACTCCACTTTCAGACCACCGTCCTGCTCAACTTCAATTTCGTGTCTCATCGATTTCGTCAGTGGCTATACCCGAAACGAAATTCACGCATACACATACATCTGGTAAACTTAACAATGCTTATAAGTAATAGGGTGCCAAGACTCCACAAACTTGTTTATACAGGCTCTTGGTCAGCCCAGTTCTCAATCAGCAGCACTTCAGTTTCTAATGACCCATGCCCCGAAAGCGAGGATGGTGTCAATACTGCTGTCCTTGATTTCAGTACAATTCTTAATGCTGGTCACACTTGTCTAAGAAAGGTGTGTATTACTAAACCACGCTGGAAGCGTAAATGGTTTGACAAAGATTGTAAGGATCTCCACAAAACTGTCATCTCTCTCTCGCATAGACTTAAAATCTATCCCAAATGACCGATCTCTCGTATAACAATACTCATATCATAGAAAACAGTATAAGAAGAGACTGAAGGCTAAAATTTGATCTTGTTAAGAATACTCAAACCAGAGAATACTGGAAGCTGATCAAAAAACTAACCACTGACAATAGTGATGACAGTACCTCCATCAGCCTTGATGACTGGGAATCTCACTTTACCAAACTGAATGATCCTCCTATTTCTGGCAGCCAGTTTAGCGGAGACATTCAGAATGATCTGAATGGCATCACTTTCTCTATGGCAAATGATGTCCTTGATTACACAATAACCAGCCAAGAGTTACTCAGATCCATCAAGAAGCTGAAGAACAATAAAGCCAGTGAAGATGATTTAATATTGAATGAAATGTTGAAGTGTGCCTCATTGCCTCTTATTGATCATTTTGTCAAATTATTTAACTTGATATTGAGCTCTGGTCAATACCCTGACAGTTGGCGCTCCTCATTCCTCTCCCCCATTTACAAAGCAGGTGATACTCATAATCCACAAAACTACAGGGGCATCGTCATCGGGAGTTGCTTGAGTAAACTCTTTCTTTCCATCATAAACAACAGGCTAACGACTTTCCTCGAAAGGAACCATCTGTTGGATGATGCCCAGCATGGATTCCATGGTGGCCACAGAACTACCGAAAACATATTCATTCTAAAAACGCTCATAAACATGTTCAAATATAAGTAGAGGGTGTTTAGCCGGTTCCAAGCCTTACTTATATGTAATACGCCACAAAATAGTGTTTTTGTTACTTAATATGTCATAATCCTTATTTTTTTACCTAATATTTTTTGTTACTTAATAAGTAATAATCCTCGTTTTCTTACTTCATATGTATTAATCGCTGTGTTCATATGTAGGTTCTATTTTAAGAGCATCACCTCAGTTCTATTTTTAGATTCTGGCATCATTGGGAAAACCTCTGTTCTGTTGTTATTTCCTGTTCCTTTGTCTTTAATCCTCGACAAGTACAGGCGCGTCTAGGTAGAACAATGGTCTCTCCATAAACAAAGAGTCATATGAGAGTTAATAAAGAAGTTGACACTTGTCCACACCTATATAAAGGTTCGCGTGTACATCCCTGTTCATTCACCATGGATCTATACGAGAGAATCCTTATCAAGCTGAAATGCGGCATCTATCGCGGTGATATTATTGCTCCTCATCCCTCTCATCGTGCTGTCCGCCTTTCGTACGTCCTGTGTAAAGTGCACACCCTGTATAACATGTCCACCGTGTAATGGTCCCCCAGAAACCACCGTGTCTCCGTCCTGTGCTTATCCCGATACCCGCGTAATAACCACCATTTCGAACAGAACCCTATGCACATCTATGCAGCAAGTAGCCATTGATAATCATATTCGAGCTACTGTTTGCTTATATGCCAAGACGCTGAGGGTGGATCTACGCTATTTCCTCAACGGTAAAGCTTCCATTAAAGGACTCGTCTTAACACATACTCAGTGGACCCTCGTCAAGGACAGTACCCCTAAAATCGACATCGCCATACAGAATGTTCTAGAAAGCCAACATAATCTTACATCGCTTGGTCCTTGTTCCCTATAAAAGTGCATCTATCATCTCTGATCCCCAGTCGTCCAAATGGATCACTACATAATTGTTAGTAGCAAAGATTCGTTGTCCATCTTCCCAGACAATACACCCTATAAATTTCGCGTTGCCTTGAACACGCGTCTCTGTTCAAGTGATTCCTGGGTGGTTGGTTTAGCGGAAATATTTATCAACAAGCAACCTCAATACAAATCCCAGTCGTTGTTACTCGTGACTTGTAATATTTGCGGCGAATCCTTCGTAGGCGAGACCAAACTACCTCTCCTACGGACTGTAGATGTGACGAGTATCTCCAAGAAAGCCATTACTAGGATATATTCTACGCCACATTATCTCCCCATAGTTCGAAATAGTGTCGACTCTCTCGACATGTATATAAAAATCAAAGACAACCTACCAGCAACCCTTCTGAGTGGTCCAATTACGGTGACGCTCCACTTGAAAAAACTATGACGAATCGTCATTTGTATGTTCCCGACGTCAAAAAATGGATTCGGTTTTATCAGGAACAAGTCAACTCCTTGTCGTACCCCACATCACAAAGCGGTAGAGGTCATAGCATCATTCCTATTGAAACTCAAGTGCCACAGAAACGTATAAATGTACCACCTATTACGCTAACAACCCCGTCACAACAAGCTGTTGAACAAGCCAAGTCTGAAATCCGTATAAATTAGAAGCGCACCTCTTCTCCACCCATTATCTCCCAAGGACAGTCCAAACGTATAAAAAGACCATCACCTCCAAAGAAACGGAAGATTCAATTTTTCTAGCTACACCATGGCGCTCCTTACTGACAAAGGTTTCCACGAAGGTCCACCCGAGACGTTATCTCTTTTTCAATTACCGCCTTCGCAAACAGCGGTGGAAAATCGTTACATCATTGACGTGAGGCCAACATCCCAATTCACCGATGGTGCTCCCGTTGAATTTAAGATATCAGGCCAGGGGTTAGATTATCTCGACCTGAAATCCTGTCGACTCTACGTGAAAGCTAAGGTCGTGCACAGCGATGGCACCCCGTTGATCAAGGACGAAAAATGCAGCCCCATCAATCAAGTGCTACAGACCATGTGGTCACAAATTGATGTAGCTATGCAAGATAAACTGGTGACGACCATGGACAATGGTTATCCATACAAAGCCTACCTTCAGACCATTCTAAATTTTGGTAAAGACGCTAAAGAAACGCAACTACAGCTTCAACTGTTTGTAGCTGACGAAGGTATTAATATAGATACCACAAATCCTGCAATAGGTGCAGATGTCGGACTTAGAGAGACAGAAATTCATCGCCGAGAGTAATGTGTTCGAGATGGAAGGAAACCTCACGCAGGACGTGTTTAAACAACACCGCTACCTGCTAAACAACGTTGATGTATACGTGAGGTTGTACCGATCGTCGCCCCAGTTCATCTTCATGGCGGAAGCGGAGACTCCAGCCTACAAACTCGTTATTGAGGACATCAGCCTGAAAGCTTACAAAGTACGCGTCAACCCTGGTGTCATACTCGGACACGCCAAAGCTCTCGAAGACAGTTCCGCGTTTTATCCCCACCAGAGCACGCAGGTTAAGATGATGTCCATCGCCGCTGGACAGACTCTCTTCCGCTGAGACAACATGTTCCAGTCCGTTTACCCCAGCAAACTGATCGTTGGTTTCGTATCTTCCAAGGCCGTGGGAGGGAACTATAAAAAGAATCCTCTGAACTTTCATCACTTTAAGCTGACAAATCTGTCGGTAAACATAGACGGGGTTACTTCCCCGGGTCATCAAATAAGAACGAGGTATGATACCGATCCTTACACCTCTCAGTTCACATCGGCCTACCTCACCTTATTAGACGCTATAGGTCAATCCGGAGAAAACTTTGAAAATGCTATAACCTTGTTGGAGTATCACCTTCAACTTGGACCCTACCTTAGCCTCGAAAGACCACCTGCAGCTGTTGAAACAAGGTAACCTTAGACTGGAAGCGGTCTTAGAAGAACCACTTCCTGAAACCGTGAGCTGTATCACCTACGCGGAGTTCCCAGGACTGATAGAGGTTGATAAGTCACGGAACGTCATAGCCACTGCACCATGAATACCAACGAGCTACTCTGCATTATTCGCACCGATCGCACGCTGCGCGCTCGCGGCCGCGGGGTGTACCCGGCGGATAAGATTCCAAGCCACGTGTCTCTGACACCGGCTGCATATATCGTAAACACAGACCCGTCTACCCTTCCCGGTGAACTTTGGGTAGTATTCTACTTTTCCCAAGACAGAGACACATTTTTTGATTCCTTGGAACAATTACCAGAGCATTACGGCCATCGCTTCGCTTCATTTCTCAAAAACAATTGTAAAACTATTTCATATAATGACAGAGTGCTTCAAGGAGATCAATCATTGACCTGCGGTCACTATTGTATATACGTGTTACTCCAGTTAACACGAGGTGTATCTCTTTCCAGCATCCTGACGGACTTCCATCAAAACCATTGTCATAATGATTGTTATGTATATAGATTTGTAACGCGACATTTCTCATATTGTACACACTTCAAATGTATCGTAGCTGTTAATTCTTTCAATAAAATGGTTTCTTAAACCACACCTCTACCGTTTTATATTTTTATATAAAGTGCGAAGGTGAATATGAAAGGGATGATCTTTTCATCCTGGTCAAGACACGATGGATCCAGGTGCATGGAAAACCTATTTGTCACGTGTCTACTTTGACACAACCGATGTTGCCTCGTTTACAGGTCCTGTCAAGCTACGCAATATTTTGCGTAAACGAGGGTATAAGGTTCCCCTAACCGATCTAAACCAATGGTTGAGCGATGAAAACATAAAGTTCCTACTCTCCGCTATTGACGTCTTCTCGCGTTATTTATGGGTCGTTCCTCTCCCCAATAAACAACATCAGTCAATCGTTGCGGGATTGGAATCCATTTTAAAGCAAGGTAGATCCCCAAAATATCTTAGAGTCGACAAAGGTAGTGAATTCAATAACCTATGGGTGAAGGCCTACTTGACGAAGAAGGGAATTAAACCTTATGTCACACATAATGAGAAGAAGGCCAATTACGTGGAGAGGGTCATCAGGACGGTTAAGAACGTAATATGTAAGTATTACACGCATAAGCAAACCTACCGCTACCTGGATGTTCTTGCAGAAGTAGTGGGAGCTTACAACCGTCGACAGCACCGATCATTAAACGAGAGAGCTCCAGCTGACGTAAACAAGCATAACGAAGCCATACTCTGGAAAGAAATGTATTTGGACACTACACAACCTACACGGAAACAGCCCTTTAAATTGAAGATTGGTGATTCTGTTCGTGTTTCACACGTGAGATATGTATTCCAACGCGATTATCAAGCCAAGTGGACAGAGGAACTCTTCAAAATTGCAAAAAGGTTTCGTCGCCGAGGGCTACCCATATACGAACTCATAGATTTCATGGACGATGAAATACAGGGGACATTTTATCAACAAGAGCTCCAGTTGGTCAAAAAAGATGTTGATGCATTATGGAGGATTGAAAAAGTACTCAAAACACGACGTCGTCGAGGCAGGGTGGGAAAACTATGTCGGGTGGCCAATCAAATTCGCTAGCTGGGTGGCTCAAGAAGATACTGAAGCAATCTAATCATAAAGCTCTAAGGGGCGTCAGCAAGTGTGTAGAAGTGTGACGCTATGCACACGACTGTATATATATAAGATCGTTTGTGAACCATTAGTTCGTGTATCATGTCGGGTACGTGTACGTTCTGTCAGAGAATCTTCTCTCGCCGCGATAGTATGCTCAGACATATGCGTCTGAGGCAAAGTCAGGAGATACCCCAGAATCCCGCTAGAGGTCCACCAAGTGGAGTAGAGCATCCCTATACCATGATGGTCAGCGGCCCTACGGGATGTGGCAAGACATCCTGGGTGATCAAATTTTTAGAAGAAGGGCCCATCAGCTATATCCGTATAGTTTGGTGCTACAGCCAGTGGCAGTCCGCCTACGAAAACACGTGCCTGGTATCCCTCAAGACATTGGAGAGGCTTACTACTTCAACCCTAATGAGATCAACGTGGTAGTGCTCGATGACCTGATGGGTGTGGCTAAGGGAGACTCACGCATCTCCGATCTCTTCACGAAAGGGTCCCATCATCGCAATCTGTCCGTCATCTATTTAACCCAAAAACACACAGAGTATTCCATGGAGAAATATGAAGATGCCATATCCACCCCTTACGGTTACCTCTTGATAGACCTAAAGCCAACTACACCCGAAAATCAACGACTGAGGAAGGTTGTCGAATCGCAGGTTGGAATGGGACTTTTCACCAGACAAAGACCTCCGTGGTACACTACGCAAAAAGGTAAAGGAAGTAAGCGTCTGAAGCGTAAAGGTTGGGGAGAGCCCACCGGTAGTGTGAAACGAGAAACATGGAGAAGGCCGTTCGGTGTTCCTTCACGAGTGATGTTCAATGGTAAAATTATTGAAAAGGTCGCACAATATAGGAAGAAGGGATATACAGCAGACGAGGTCATAGACTTAGCAGTGGAGGCATATACACCTCAGATGACTAGAAAGATGTGTCAGACTTATGTTGACACAGTCACGGGTATGAAAACTTTGGAATCCGATAGTATTCATACGGAATTAATGAAGACTTGCCTTGAACTGCAGAAATTACATAATATGGACTTTGCTGAGGCGATGACGCGGAGCATCAAATTGAAATGGCACCTATTCAAAGATTTATGTAAAACACGAGAGGATGATTGATGTTATTTATTCTAATACGTAACATGTAAATAATTATTATTTCTGAGTGTAACCATATCGATACATAAGGGGTTCTTTTATTCTAATACATGATGATGATTATGATTAATGTCTTTTATTCTAATACGTAACATGTAATACACAAGAATTAATGTTATTGATTCCTACAGATATACACATGGAAATATGTTTCATGGCTGAGTGTAGCCATGTGCTACGGTATGTACACCATCGTTCATAATATAGCGCTTGTCATCAAAGGGGCATATGCTTTGTTTGTTAACAGTCAGACTGTAGAGATGGTGATCTATGCTTCTAATTTGATTCATGGTTGTACGAACACTTTTTCGACTGAATAAACATTCTTTATAGCATCTCTTAATTTTGTCTTGATGGCATACTTGGTAATGCCTTTCGCCGTTTTCTTTTCTCACACACACACACACACACACACCTACACACAATCACAAACACACCACACACAAATACAATCACAAACGCACACCAACACATACACACACACCACACACAAATACAATCACACACACACACACCACACACAAATACAATCACAAACACACCACACACACACCACACACACACACACACACACAAACAAACAAACAAATACACCACACACAAATACATATAGACTGTACAGTTCCTACAATTTGAGTGGCGGGTATTTTTGAACAAAGAAAATTAAATATAAATTTTCCTTAATTTACAAATATGCCGCCGGCAGATGGGGCAAGATATGGTCGTCTGTACTTGTCGAGAAATAACAAAGGAACAGGAAATAAGAATAGAACAGGGGTTTTCCATATAATGTCAGTGTGTGGGCAGATAAAGATTTAGCTACGAAGACAATGAAGAGCGTGACTCATCGCTCTTTGTTTATGAGGAGACCATTGTTCTACCTAGATGCGTCTGTACTTGTCGAGGATTAAAGACAAAGGAACAGGAAATAACAATAGAACAGGGGTTTTCCCAATGATGCCAGAATCTAAAAATAGAACTGAGGTGATGCTCTTAAAATAGAACTTACATATGAACACAGCGATTAATACATATGAAGTAAGAAAACGAGGATTATTACTTATTAAGTAACAAAAAATATTAGGTAAAAAAATAAGGATTATGACATATTAAGTAAGAAAAACACTATTTTGTGGCGTATTACATATAAGTAAGGCTTGGAACCGGCTAAACATCCTGTACTAATATAACAAAAACAAACTTTATGTCGTTTTTGTCGACTTTGCCAAAGCTTTCGACACTGTTTGGAGGGATGGTCTCATACACAAACTATACAAAATTGGCATTAAACGTAAAATTATAAGCGTTCTACGCAGTATGTACCGTTCTGTCCAACATCTCCTGCAAACTGATAAGGTTTTGTCTAATGCAATCTCCTCTCCTCGGGTGTCGGAGTAAAAGAGGGATGTGTATGCAGTCCCATGCTGTTTAATGTATATCTTAACGACATGTATGACCATTGTGATACTTCAAACCTCAACCCCCCTCTTGATCAGTGTCCGGTCAGTCACCTATTATTTGCCCATGATCTGGTGCTGCTTTCTTGTTCGGCTAAGGCACTTCAGCGTAATCTATAAAACTTAGAGCTATTTTTCAACAGATGGAAACTATCCCTTAACACCACTAAATCAAAGATAATGATCTTTGACAGTAATCTATCAAAATTTAGGTTGCTGCATCTGACCTTCAGAGGTTGCCCTCTGGAAGTACTATCTTCCTATTGCTATCTTGAAATCATCTTTCATCACACAGGTATATTCAAACAAGCCATAAACAACTTGATGACCAAGGCGTTACGTGCCTGGTACAAAATAAAGCAATAATTGTGTTCTGATCAGCACACGCTTGAAACTAAAGTGTTGAAACTTACTCGTAAAGTGTTGAAATAACCCTTTAAGTAGAGGAATTGTCCACAGGGACAACACTTAAAAGCAGTCCCTGTGGACACACTTAATTAAAAGGTTATTTCAACACTTCACGAGTAAGTTTCAACACGTTAGTTTTAAGCGTGCATATGCCGACAATGTCTTTGTTAAAGTTGTTTGCTGGTGTTTGCAAACCCATCTGTACATATGGATGTGCAATTTGGGGCACTGAATGTTTCCGCCGGGAATACTCTAATCTCTTCACAAATTGAAGTGATCGCCGTGCAATCACCCTATTATTAAATAGCTAAATTCATCTTGGATTTACCACGGCGTGCTTGCAACACTGGTTGCCTGGCAGAACTGAGGCTTTTCTCACTGACTTAAGACATTACCCTGGACATGTTCAATTACTACATACGTCTTGAAACCTCTCCCACTCATAATATGATGATGAACCTGGCCACAAACTTCGAACTTATGGTCTCTTCAAGGAAGAAATTTCTCTATCTGAATACCTAACTACGGTTATGAATAGGAAACATAAACAAGCCCAGTCGTCCTTGGGGCATATAGTTGTCATCAACTTGAAATTGAAAGGGCACGTTATAGAAAACTGAAAGGGAAGGGATTTGCTTGTAGTCAGCGTGTCTGTTCTTTCTGTCCTCAATCTGTCGGAGATGAGAAACATTTTTTGACCACCTGTCCTATTTACAACACCCAACGTATAACATTGTCTAAGTCCATTAAATTAGTATCTGATGGTCTGTTTGATATTGATCGTTTGAAACGGGCGGATCTTTTCCGCATATTGTTTGACCCTCCTGCCGATTTGGCCCCATTATCTGCAAATATATTTTCGCATGCGTGGAAGAAGGTGAACGGCGACATTCTGGGCTTGATCTAGCCCTTAATTGGATCCTACTCCCTAGTAAGATCAGATGTGGTCCAACTAGTAATTAAACTCTCTGAACTTTACCATTGCCTGTCAGTGGTATGGTCTGCAGTTCTACTACCATAAGGGGTAGTGTGACCTTATATTGCATTTTATATACTACTGTTCTGTGTTTGTTTGTTCAGCATTTATCGTTTTGTACACTGTCCAGATTCGGATGTTTATGTACAATAAATTGAATTGATAGTAACCCGCATGAAAGCATGAAAGCATGTTACAAGTAGCAGCGCCATCTATTCAGTTGTCTGCTGGAGTTCCCCGAGAATCCTACCTCGGGTGTTCTGTCGTAGTTCAACGAATGGGGGCACTCTTTAACCGTTTACTACAATCTAATATTTAAATAATGGAATATAAATCATATGTGTTATTGTAGATCTAATTCACAGTAGCATTACCGTAAACTTCCAATTTACCGTTTGCGTTTTTCCTGGGTTAGATCTAATTGCCACAATGGACTAAATATTGATAGTCTAGCTGCATTATTAATTATCAGATTCTTTAGTAAATTAAGTTTATTTTTCAATAACAAGATAAGTTGGCCATCGACAACCAGTCAATATCACAGTTGCCTGACATGTGTGATATTGGACGATAGATGCCTTTGTATATTCCAATAAATTATGAAAATCAATAAATATATATTCAAATCGATTTTTTCCCCTAAAATTCTTTACTCTCAACTTTGACTCAAATGAAGTCATTCCCATTAATGTGAAGCCGAACAAATACCGAACTAAGTACTGTCAGTGGTTTTATGGACTTCTGTCACTGTTTTTAATTTTTTAACTCTGATGTCTATGTCACAGAAGAAGTCAAAGATGAGAGAAAAAAATCAAGAATATATTTTTAAAAAATTGATTTGAAAGATTTTTTTTGATTTTTTTTATTTTCGTAATTGATTGGAAATATACGTAGGCATCTACCGTCTTTCTAACAGTCCAGGCAACTGGTCATTCAATATGGTAGGCTGAGTGGATGGGTGGATGAATCTAAAAGACGGAACCACACGCGCAAAATTTCGCGGGACATTCCCGAACAATTCCGAAAATATGAGTCGAGGCGGAAGTGTTGGTTGGGAATTTAAGCGGAAGAAGCTCGACTTTGAAACAAACAAGATGGCGGCGGACAGTCAAGATTGGCGAGGTGTTGTCTTCAGAAAGAAAGTTATCAACCAAATGTGGGTATTCCTTAGTCTAAATTAACCTTATGTAAATACTGCACAAGCTATTTATGGTTTAGTTGAAACTCACGATGGACTGTGGTTCAATAGAATGAACGTGGAGCCGAACTAACGAAAACTAGTGCCCCGATAATTCTCAGACCAAAACACATGACCTGCTAGTAGTGCTAATAACTGTGAATCTCTATTGCATCAGCTGTGCCCCCTACACAAGGGTTGTAAATAACTTAACCAGGTTTCTCTTGTTTACAATGAACATATTATTTCTGTTTACCTTTGCACTGTATATCTTTTAATATGATCCTTGAATAGGCAAAGCCTAGAAGCGAGCGGAGAAATAGGCCTACTTCTTCCTCTCGTTTCTGGCTTTGCCTATTCATATCAAGTTTTCCACTAGTACTCATTCCCATAATTTCTTGTTTCATACAGAGCTAATATTTGAAATGGATGAAATCTAAAGTACTTTTGTACTTTTTAGGGTTCCATTGATTTGATCTGCCCATATCCATCACAGAAACAGATATGGGCAGATTGAGTCCACGTTTTGTATAGTATTTTACACTGAACACATATTTCATACACATGCTTACATCAAAACCGATGGCTTGTTTGAAAGTCAGTTCCTGTAGAACTTTACAGCATTAAAATCCATGTGGTATTGTTGTTGTCTAGAAGTCAACTTAGCCTGTATCATAAATATGACATAATTTATATCCTATCAATGCTCCCCAATCGTATATGTCACTATGTAGGCGACATATCCAAATTGGGGAGCAGATAGGATTTAATTTTACTTAGACTGGATCAAATATTTAATTGTCCAAATTCTATCTGGTCCTAGCTATGATTTCCTGTCACTGTTCCAGGTGGCCATGATGTTATATTCTGTCATAAGGCAGCTTATTAATAAGAATAATCCTGTTCCTCTAATTATCGGACATAAAATCTATGTCCCATATATACTGTCACAATTAGTCTTATTACTGAAGGAATTCTGTTCAATTCTAATTTGATTGTACACACAATATATAAAACCTTGGGGAAGTAGGTTCCACTCAACCAAACTAAATGTCCTTGTAATGGACATGTTCAAAAGTTGAGACTGAAGTGAATATATCTTGATTAATAGACAGATCTGTATACAAAGACGAAACTACTACTATTTAACTGCCAAATGGAAACAATAGTTACAAACATTTACAGCCAATAGATTTACCAGATATGTTAAAATAGTTAAATGTGCAACTGTAAAACCAATCGACTAAATCATTTTATATTGTAGCTGTTCTCAACATTGAGATATTGTTCTTTTTACATTTTTAATTAATTTAAGGAATTAATAGAATGATTATAATTACATACTTTAATGAATAATTTTGAATGCTAAAATATTAATGGAAGAGAGCTATTATACTATAATGGACAGAAACAACCTTGTAATGGCTATGATTATAATCTATAAAATTATAGATAAAGAAGACATGAAAACCATAATTAACCATATTGGGTATTGATATTTAAAATTCATTTGTGTCTATAATGGGGAATGGCATTGGGGGGGGTAACATGACCGAAAAATCGTCTAAAAATATGTTTTGAAAATGACGTCACTGTGACGTCATCATTGTGGCCACCTTGTTTTTTTCTTTGTTTTGTTTTCACATTTTCTAGTAAAGCTTGGGTGGCCCACAGATATATTGTGGTAATTTTCAGGACTCTAGCCTCAGGGATAGCAAAAATATATAGAGGGGGGCGGGGGGGGGGCTCCCCCTCGACTGCAACTGGGATACGGTTCCCATGTCATTAAAATGTGGAAATACAAATAAATTGCCATAAATAAATTTTAAAAAATATGTAGGCCTATCTCTGGTGTGAAAATTTTTGGTATTATCGGAGGATGTCTAGTTTATAAAACATACTGAAGTTTCAGGAATTTTCGAAAAGTTCATTATAATTTTGAATGTAAACTTTGAAGGTTTAAATTGGAACATACTCTCCCTAGCTTCAGGTTAGGGACACCTTTGAACTGATTTTACATTGAGGTGAACTCAAAAATTAGTTCTGCATTTTTGTTGTTTTTGCTGGGTTTTCATAAATTTTGCCTATGTTTTGTCCCATATTCGCAAATGTCTACTCAATACCTATAGAGCTTGCGTCGCAAGCGGCCTCTTCGCGGCCGCGCCCCGCTTGTATAAGGTTAATCGAAATTCTTCATGGTTTCCAGAAAATAAAATATTAATCTGATGAAACAAGTTACAATATAGGAGAAGGCCATCTTTTTTGTTTCTTTGTTTTGTTTTCACATTTTCTAGTAGAGCTTGACCCACAGATATAGTGTGGTAATTTTCAGCACTCTAGCCTTAGGGATAGCAAAAATATATAAGGGGGGGCGGGGAGCTTACCCCGCTCCCCCTCGTCTGTAACTAGGGTACGGTTCCCATGTCATTAAAATGTGGAAATACAAATAAATCGTCATAAATAAATTTTAAAAAATGTGGAGGCCTATCTCTGGTGTGAATTTTTTAGGTATTATCGGAGGATGTCTAGTTTATAAAACATACTGAAGTTTCAGGAATTTTCGAAAAGTTCATTATTAATTTTGAATGTAAACTTTGAAAGTTTAAATTGAAACATACTCTAGCTTCAGATTAGGAACTGATTGAGCTGAACTCAAAACATTAGTTCTGGACTTCATTCCATATGAAATGTTTTCTTCAAACTTTTTTCCGACTATTAAATTTTAATTTTGAGTTAAAATTATATTCAAATTTAAATTCAAGTATTTAAAAATAATTTTACTTTAATCTTGATCAAAATTAAAACTGAAATTTCATTTAAAAAACTGAAATTCCAATTCGTAATTAAAATTAACAACCAACTAAGAATGATCATCCAAAAAAATAAATAGGTTACGAACTCAGTTGTTTTAATTCAAAATCGAATTTTAAACTTAAATCGCAAAATCACAATTTTCAAATGCTGGGTGTACAGTTATTTCCACTGGACATGACATTTGCTACTGGACGTCACTGGTGACTGAATGCGTGCCTGGGCGGTTATCTCTTTTCTACTGAACATGAGTGGACGCGAGTTGTACGCTACTAAACAGTAGGACCCTCACGCGTCGTCGGCGAGATCAAGCGGTTCTAGCGGAGTTACCTCCCATCTATGTTTTCGAAAAGGTGAATGTTGAATGGCTTGATTTTACAACCACGACTGCGTCGTAAATGTTTATTTTCTAACAAATGCCTGGTCATATTTACACGATACTTCAGATCTAAAAAACGCAATAAATAAGCTTTCCATAGATATGAATTTTATGCAGGTTTTGCCTCCCATAGAACTAAATTTGACGAAAGATGTACACCGTTTTCAGTGCCGCCTTCCGTGGACTACCTTCAGCGCGAAACGTTTTTGATCGAACTCTTGGTCACGTGGTCTGCGTTTTGCATCGGACATCTTCGACAAGGACAAAAGCCACATAACGAATCACTTTTAGTCTGCAGTTACTTTCATCTGTGTAAAATTATTCATAAATTGAAATCCTTTCGAAAAATGACATGCCAGCTAGGCTATGTTTTCTTCTTTTAAGTCTTCATCACGAGTAATTTGTCCCGGCATGCAATTTCTCCATTGGTGGCGGAAACGGAAATCACCGTTTTTTCGTTCAAGTGATATCGGTTGTTGTTGTTATTTGCTTTGTTTTCATTAAATTTTGCTATGTTTTGTTTCATATATGCACGTCTACGCAATACCTATAGAGCTTGATTCGCAAGCGGCCGCGCTCCGCTCGCTATAAATATCCTTACTCTGTAATGTTGTTGTTGTTTATCTGTAATCCGCTTTTAACTCTGTGCCTACGGAATAAATATTCACTACTGGATGGAATAAATTTTGCAAAAATATTAATTTCCGCATATGGTTATAATAATGGCTCTGTAGGGGCAGGTACAGGCCTTATTTTATACCGTTATACTGCGCCCAAAATAAAAGAGGTCTAAAAACGCCCAAATTACGACAAAAAAATTCAGGTATTTTAGTTTATTATGCAGCAAATTTACATCTTGTATTTAATTTTGAGATGGTTTAGTTACTCACATTTGCGTTTGTCACTTCAAAAATGAAGCGGCGAAATCAAGACGTAAATTGCCAATGAGAGCCGCCATGTCACTTTCACCAACCAGATTCATGTGAACTTCACTTGATAACTTGAAAGGGAAATGATAACTTTAACTACGCTAAACGCTAGCCAGAAGTTAGTGTCTTGCGGGCCGCGTGGAACGAGGTGTTTCCGCATCGACCCCTGGTGGCGAGGTTGATTCGAGCAGACTTCTACTTTCGGAGAAAGCGGACGAAAATGACTCGTGGTCGGCCACCGACAACCGGGAGTTCTCATAATTCGAAAAGCGCTAGCTATGTCCACAGTCAGAAGAGAACTGCTGAGCTTGTGAAGACAACGGGCAGAAACGTCCACGGACCGATCCTGGTCATGTACTTCGAGACTTATCTCCCCTTGGCAGCCCTTGAAATTGACAACGGCATTCGGCAGTGCCGTCGTAAAAACCGCCGTAGACTAGCTGGGTGACGGCAAATTTCTGCCGTTGTGATAATAAAGACAATAATATCGTATTAAGTAAATTTGCATATTTGATAATTAAAAACAATATTTAATGAGATAATGAAGTTGGTAAGTGTGCGATGGAAGCAAAAAAGAAAAAACAGTCAGCAGAGTTCAGTTGATTTCTTGCATAGCTTTAAATCTACTCCCGAAACTGATCAATGATTTTCAGCTCAGACCATGCGTGTGTGGCATGAATGACCCAAACTCAGAACAGCGCATGTCAGCTGAACGACTATCGTCTGGCTACAAGCACTGCCCGCAATTGAAAATACCGTTAACACGCTCTCAGTGTTGAGATTACTCCGCAATATATACCTGTCCTTCCTTCTTTCCGCTAAAAGCCTTTGTTTCCAAATTCAGGGCACAACCAATCATAGTAACGTGAACTATTATTGGCTGCATACTGAAGCCGTAACTTTGTGACAGATAGCTTGTAAGACTCACAACACTGATTCAAGTCCTGGAAATCAATATAGATTTAAGAGTTCCACACTGATCTGGGTTTGTTAAGAATATTGCTGGTCGCATTCTTCTTTGTGTATGAATATGAAACGTTCATCCAGCGTACGCTGCCCACCGTGCACATGTTCGTCCTGCATGCATGCGATGGTCGTAACATGAATTTGTATTTATTGATTTGGTTTGTCATTATGGGACTTAAGAAGAAAACTGTCGACATTTGGCAACTTACCTGTATTGGGTGTGAACTGAACTCTGATGGTGATGTTGACAAACTGTTTTGCAATCTTTGCCGTGAGGTGTATGGCAATTAACCCACGTGTTCCTTGGTCTTCGGATCTGTGCTAGAGCATTCGACTGCGGGCAGTGCTTGTAGCCAGACGAGAGTTGTTCAGCTGACATGCACTGTTCGGAGTTTGTGAATGACCTTGTCCAAATTCAGGGCACAACCAATCATAGTAACGTGAAGTATTATTGGCTGCATACTGAAGCCGTAACTTTGTGACAGATAGCTTGTAAGACTCACAACACTGATTCAAGTCCTGGAAATCAATATAGATTTAAGAGTTCCACACTGATCTGGGTTTGTTAAGAATATTGCTGGTCGCATTCTTCTTTGTGTATGAAACGTTCATCCAGCGTACGCTGCCCAAAGTGCACATGTTTGTCCTGCATGCATGCGATGGTCGTAACATGAATTTGTATTTATTGATTTGGTTTCTCATTATGGGAGTTAAGAAGAAAACTGTAGACATTTGGCAACTTACCTGTATTGGGTGTGAACTGAACTCTGATGGTGATGTTGACAAACTGTTTTGCAATCTTTGCCGTGAAGTGTATGGCCAAACAGAAACGCTTGATATTAATGGTGCAACAACAACGGAAATTCTTATTCTTTTTATATTAACTGTGCTGACATCAACTAACTATACATTCATGTTAATTGTTCATTAAAAAAAATGCTGTCGCAGTGCCGTGGCAAACCATTTCTGCGGCGGCATTTTTGTGCCGTGGCAAAATTTTGCGAATTTCAAGGGCTGCTTGGTCTATGTCACCAGTGCAGAGATCGCCAGGTTTTCAGTTGCCAAGTCTCACAGAATTTCCGTGAGTATCAAGAAATATGGACTAACCGCCGGGTCTCACGGAAGAGTTTAGAAATCTCACGGAATTCATAGGATATGTTCTCAAAAGTCTAAATCTGCCAAAAAAGACTTATTTTCTCATGAAAAGGAATGTAATATAACATTTTTGACAATTTTTCTATAAAAATTGATATAATCTCATATGGAAATTTATTGTCTGGAAATGTGTCTGATGCGTTTTAGAGCGTCTGAGAATGTCTAGCTCGGCAAAACTAAAAAGACACCCAAATTAAAAAGCTGTATCTGCCCCTGCTCTGAGATTTTTCCATGGGTATCGTAGATAGGGTAAACTATATATTTTTACAATCCTTGATGCTTCGGGCATTCAAATAAATAAAAACTGATGATGGAAACCATTCTTGGACTTGTTTGTTGTTTTTTTCAAGTCGGGAGAAAAAACCCCGCACAACTTACGTCGATCACATCGGCTGGTCACGCCATGTTTGGAAAAACCCCATCATTTGTCGCATTTCTTGTAGTCTAGTCAGGAGAAAACAAAACACAACATATGACGACTGCAGCCGCCATGTTTTGAGTTTTCCCACTCAATTGTCACATGACATGAGGTTATTTGGAGATTCCCGACGTCATAAAGTATGCTACCAGTGATTCATGTATCATGGAAGCGTTAATTGGTCAATTTTTCGCTACTGAGGCCGAAGTAACCAAATCACAGGTGTGTTTAGATAAGGCTATCAAGAAGCCGCTGGCAATGGCTTTCCGGCGCAAGTTTTAAGAAACGTGAGACGCTCACAACGGCGTGCCGTAGGCAATGAGTTAACCGATGGGTATTTATCTTTGGTGCTTCAAGAATTAAGATCACATGGTGCTATAAAATGTTGTAAAAATGTTACCTAAAGTTGGGCAATTTGTTTTTATCTCGCCTTACGAAGTAAAGGGGAGATATTGTGAGGGGGGAAAGAGGATGTCGGTGTCCCCTGCCTGGAAATGATAAGGTTTTTGGTTTAGCAAATCAAAAAAAAATCTAGAAAAATATGGGGGGGTGGGTATGCCACCTGGGGGTACTACCCCTGGGGTGCTCCAATGTTAAAATCCCTATGATAGAGTTTTGCGTTTAGCTGAAGTGCACATGTACATCTGTACTTAGAAGTTTGTTGCAGTTGTCAGCTGTCATTGGATGATTATGAAACTTGGTACACATGTTTCTTATGATTAGAGGATGTACCTGTGCTATTTTTGAGAAGAAATATAAATTTTTCTCCAAATTATGGCAAATGAATGAGTTTTCTGTTTAGGTAAATTGTACATGTAGGCCTCTACATGTATACATGTACATGTACATGGTAAGTTTGCTGCAGTTGTCAGCTCTCATTGGATGATTACAAAACTTGGTACACATGTTTCTTATGATTAGAGAATGTACCTGTGCTATTTTTGAGATGAAATATTAATATTTCTCCAAATTATGGCAAATGATAGAGTTTTGCGTTTAGCTGAAGTGCACAAGTACATCTGTACACCACAGTTTGCTGCAGTTGTCAGCTGTCATTGAATGATTATGAACTTGGTACACATGTTTCTGATGATTTGGCCGCTGATAATTAATGGTTCGTTTCCCGTAACCCGCCCGCATCAGTATTTTTGCAAGCAATAATTACGCATGTGTATTAATTATTGGTACTGACGTGTCAAAATCCCTAAAAAAAATGCCTATAATGAATTCTGGTTTCGCGAAGCAGCGCTCTCCAGTGATTTAATTGCTCGTAAAATACCGCGATTGTCGTAACAAGTTTCGTAAAGCCGTCTCTTTGTACCATCCCTTCGAAGGGCACTGCAGCGCCACCTGTTGTGCAGTTCAAGGGATTCCCCATAAACTGACCGATGAAACGGCAAACTTTCTTGGGAATCCTCTAAGCTACGTCATTATGTTTTCCAGTCAGAGCTACGGAAGGAAATTCTGTGGTCTCAATTCCGTAATTTGTCTGATCGCAAAAACAGTAAATAACAACAAACTGAACATCCACAATGTAATCTAACGAAATGTGCATTGAGAAGTGAAGAAGTATAACTATTCGTCTGCAAACTAGATATCGATTTTCATGCGAAGTTCTCAAATCAAACGGAAGTATGTTCATCATACACCGCTTTCGTTCCTTTTAAACCGCGCAATGAATTTAGAAATGTCCGCATGGTTGATCGCATTCATCCTGGTGTTGATCAAAATGATTTTGGCCAACGCAGCCACGATAGCTTCAACAAACGGTCAGTTTTATGTTAAATTCACAACTTTCCTATTCTCTGAAAAGATGACCGCCAGCTCTGTCATCGAGCGTTTTCTTTCCAAGGCAGATTTGAAACTTCCGTCGATGATTCTCCTGCCTTATATGGGCGCTTGTAATCAGCCTATAAATTCTATAAATCTATAAATCACTCAGTGCCATGGATCAAGAATCCAGTGGCGGACTTGAAGAAAGACTTCTCTTCCAAGTCTTAACTGACTCTGAAAATCAGATGAAGGCATCGTGATTAGCTGTTGTTGTTGTTGACCAGTGACTTGCTTAGGACAGCTGTATTATAGTAAAATTTATGAATCCTAAAAAATTAGGATTAATATTATTACTATTTATGGTTGCTTTGGTGAAGGCTGATTTAATATTGTTAGCCACTACTAATCTGATGGAAACCAGTTCTAAATTAGCTCCATATATGACACCTCACATAATGTATTTTATGTCGAGAGTCATGTCTATGGATTGTGATCTGTGATTTCTATTTAATGGTTATTATGTATGCATTATTCATTTAATTAACAGGTTACTGTTCCTCTAGCAGAGGTTTTGTTTGATAAATCTAGTCCAGTAAAAGGTTTTATATTTTCAAATTTTGCATCCCAAGTTTTGTTTTAGTATTTTTTTTTTTTCTCGCTAGGTAATAATTATCGCCCTCAGCATGTCTATTTTCAAAAGCAAGGTTACGAGAAACAAAGAATTAATAACAGCGGCCTTAGAAGATATACCTGTGCTATTTAGGAGATGAAATATTAATTTTTGTTCAAATTTTTAGGGTTTTGTCCAAGTAATCTGCCAAAAATAATGTACATGTATATACATGTACACCTGTACATGGAAAGTTTTCTGAAGCTGTCTTTCATTGGATGAGTTTGACACTTGCTACCCAAGTTCAATGTGATTCGATGATGTGCATGTGCTATTTAAGAAATATGACATTAAATATGAATTTTTGTCCTAATTATTGCAGTTTAGACTTTGTACCTTTCCATTGATGAGATTTTGTTGGGCCAAAATTTACATGTAGATCTGTACATGGAAAGTTTGTTGAACCTTTTGTGGGATGATTATAAAACTTGGTGGACATGTTTCATGTTTTCCTAGGTCACAGCTCTCCCGCAGTAATCTCACACGGGACTGACAGGCCTTGCATTTTGACGGGGCCGATCGGCCCCGGCCCCGTAATCGACCCCGTGAGCACTTTTCACGGGGATTTTTCATCGGCCCCGTCAAATCACTCCAGTGAGTAATTCACATATCTTCGTGGAATAAATCTAATCCTAGTACTGGTCTTCTGTCTTGACGATTTGTGCTTGGGCCAAGAAAAAAAATATGTCTAGTTTCCGGTTACCCGACCGAGTCTAAATAAATCTTGCGAGTCTAATAATTTTATCAGCAAATTCCAACGAAATCACAACGAAGACCGCGTTTTACAACAACAACAACCGTAAAGCGGCGCGCCCACCGTCAGCATACCGTAAAGTGTGACGTGACTGTAGAGCAGCATGGCATGGCGGCCGGTTGACGATCTTTTCAGCAAATAAAGCACCTACTTCTAGGTCGGGAATCGAGAAATCAGCAACGTGATTAGGGTTCAGTCGACCTGATCATGTTTATCAGGACAATTTTAAACATATTCTCCATCAACTTCGAAAGAAATCTACTGATTTTATGGCTTGAAATGGCGTTTGTTGAAGAAGTGTTTCGCAGACACGGCAAGTGGTGTTCGTTTTCAGTGAAATCGGCGACGACACAGTCAAAGTCGCCGTCAAAGTCTAACCGACCGGTACCATTTCTCCGCTAAAAAATCCAAAATTTCCCGACTTTTATTATGAAGGCATTGCAATAAACCCCCAAGATTCAGCAAGTAATAATTCTTCGTTTTTCGAGAAATGGCGTGTTCAAATCGGTGTATTATCCCGTCTCGTTTCTCAAATTGCTCGAATTAGATAGGCGCTGGTACAGATCTCCATGATGTTCAAATTAATTTCCCATTTCATTTTATGTTGTATCTGTCAATTTTTTTCTTCGGACTTTTCCAGAAAACAAGTGCACTCCCCCTATGGAAGGCACTGGAATTCCACATGGAATTTTGTATTTTTCACTAAAAATCCTTGAAATTCTACAGGGAAATTTCATCATTCCTGGAGATAAATAGTTGGAATATATTGTTTTGCATATCAAGTTAATAAATTAAAGCGATACTCGTTTTGGTGGTAATTGAAAACAGCAGTCAAAACACATCATTGGCAATTATTATTTCTACAATATCAGTACAATAACTGGTTTCAGCAGAAGTCGTTGAAATATCAAGATTTGCTGGATATTTGCAAAAATACCAACATGGAGGGTATTCATTCCCCCCTCCCTTTATCTTTTTGGTGATAAGATCTTTTGAATATCTGAAAAATGGGGGAATATGTTTGGGGGGGGATATATGTCCTGGGAGAATATGTTCAAGTGGGTGGGAATGTTGTCCAATCTGTAGAGCATTGTATATGGGACAGGAGTACTGGACATCAAAATAAAATTTATTTCCAAACAAAGGTTTGGTTGATATAATATGACCAATAATACATTGTCGTGTGGTGAAATTTGAAATCAGCCCCGATGGCCAAAAATCAGCCCCGTGACCCTGCAAGACGGGGCCTATTGATCAGCCCCGTCTTATTTCTAGAATGCAAGGCCTGGACTGACCTATCCAGCTGTATTCTCAAATGGCATTGGCCTATCCAGCAGTAATGCCACACGGGACTGACCTATCCAGCAGTAATCCCATACGGAACTCAACTATCCAGCAGTAATTCCAGACCGAACTGGTCTATCCAGCAGAAATCCCATTTCGGACTGGCCTATCCAGCAGTAATCTCACACCGGACTGACCTATCCAGCAGTAATCCCAAATGACACTGGCCTATCCAGCAGTAATGCCACATTGGACTGACCTATCCAGCAGTATTCCCAGACCGGACTGGCCTATCCAGCAGTAATCCCACATGGGACTGGCTTATCCAGCAGTAATTCCACACGGGACTGGCCTATGCAGCAGTAATCTCACATGGGACTGACCTATCCAGAAGTAATATGACACTGGACTGCAATATGCAGCAGTAATCCCACATGGCACTGACCTATCCAGCCATTCCCACACAGGTTTAGCCTATCCAACAGTAATCCCACATGGGACTGGCCTCCCCAGCCGTAATCCCACACAGGATTGCTGTATGCAGCAGTAATCCAACACTGGACTGCCTATGCAGCAGTAATCCAACACGGGACTGTCCTATCCAGCATTAATCCCATACGAGACTCATCTATCCAGCAGTAATCCCAGACAGAACTGGCCTATCCAGCATTAATCCCACTTGGGACGGGACTATCCAGCAGTAATCCCACAGGGGACTGGTCTATCCATCAGTAATAACACACGGGACTAGTCCACTCAGCAGTAATCCTACACAGGACTGGCCTATACAGCAGTAATCTTACATGGGACTGACCTATCCAGCAGTAATCTCAAACTGGACTGCCCTATGCACCAGTAATCTGACGACACTGACCTATCCATCCTACATGGGATTAAACTTATATGCCAGTAATCCCACATGGGACTGATGTTATTGTCCAGACCCCTCGCTTGAGTAAACCGGAGGGGCGCTCCGCCCCGCCCCCCTCAGAGCGCGCCCCGCCCCTTCTGAGATGCCCGGAAATGCGCCCTGCCCCATTTAGACAGCGCCCCGTCTCTTCCTTAAAGCTGTGCTCTGCTACTATACTTTATGAATACAGGTTGTTTATTTCCGAATTCCATTCCTTCACATCGTTGATCCGCCCCAACTCTAAGAAGGATTAATCTGTCTTATCGAAGGACCATAGTTGTGTACGGAAACATTTCTGTCCGCCATATTTGCTTGAAGCAATGTATTCAAGTACTGGCGTTGTGATTGGCTGAGTCCTGATAAGGCGGTACTCTTAGCCAGTCAGAAACCTCGTTACGTTATCTCGAGATTGAAAGCTGTGCGTTTTCCCCGCTGTTTTACACTGATAATCACCGAAGTTTGAGCGGACTTGTAGATTAAATACCAAGAGTAATTACTGGTACTAAGCTCTTTCAATGATAAGTTCGAAGTGTCAATACTTCTTACGTAATTTGGCTGTTGTTTGCCTGATGTTGACCCTGTTTATTCGTTGGTAAACTTCCCCGGTTTGCAACCTTCAGTCGATTCGTTGGTGATCGCAGCCACGTGGAGACGTCGGCTCAGTCTAATTTTATGGGACTGATATTATCTGCCGCATTATTTCAGAAATTTCAAATTGATTTGAAGCCTTATTGAGATATGGCGATATTACGTAGCCCATTTCATCCGAATAGTTCATCAGATTTCCTGTGTATCATCCTTTCAATCCATTCTTTCAATGCATGTACTCGACAGAAATGAATGGTGATATTAGAAATACCGATACCACCGCCGCGACTCATTGTGCCTCCGACATGCCCTTTTATTCCTCGTCCGTGCAAAAAGTGCCGCTTTTCAACAGACTAGTACCCTACCCCTTCTTTTGACAAGGTAGGGGTCTGTTGTCTGTACCAGATAATCTATTCCAGACATTATTGTCTGTATCACATCACCTATTCCAGACCTTATTGTTTGCTCTACATGTATGTTTTCAATACTGCTGCACCTTCTGCAGATGACCCCGCAAGGCGAGATGTTGGGGTTCTCAGAACGTTTGTTTCTTCCCTTACTCAAAGGCTCTTTGCTCATTTCACCAATGAGTCACAGGCCTTGTTTTTCGTCACAATTCACGGGAATCCAAATAGATTCTCACAACCCAGCTCTATGAGAATCCACAGGAATCCAGTGCTATCATTTCTATACAGATTGCTAAAATTTTGCTGACAGGAATTGGATTCCCGGATTCCCATGGAAAACCAAGCCCTGAATCAGACAATACATAAGCTTATAGATTGATCGAACGCTGCCCGCCTCCTAGTGTCTCAAGCCTGAGAGAACAAAACAGCATAATTAGGGGGATTTAGCATCATGTGATTTCTTGTTGCACCAGTGATAAATACCCATCGATCTTAAGACTAAGAGTGCATTTAGAGATAAACAACAAGATCTATAATCTATAATCCTTGTTGCCGTTCATTTTCCAATGAACATCCCAACTTTGACCGTATAGGCCTAGCATATGGAGGCATTAAATCGCATTCTAACATGCTCCACGTTATAGCCGTGCGCTGATTGGTCCAGACCTCAAAACAAACGGAGATTATCACACGATAATCTTCATTTGTTTGTTGTGATCTGTTTCATTCACGTGCCTAACTGGTGACGTCTCATTCTTGTGACGCAGTGCTACAAAGCTGAGCGACGATTGGTTCATTCGCTGCGCAGTGGCCGTAGTTCACACAGCTGCAGCTCGTGAACTGACAGCATGCGCGAGCATGGCCTGCAAACCAGTCACGAAATTCTCGCATCAAAAATTATTACACGATAATATTCACAAAGGCGGTCATTATCTCCTAAATATTTGATGTTGTTATACAATACAATACAATCTTTATTTACCCTCAGAATTACAAATGGTAAAAGGGTTCAATAAATTACCCAAATGAAAGTAGATTACCCAAATGAAAGCACAATAATGAACCCAAATGAACAAGTATTCACTTCAATGAAGGTCCTATTACATAGAATGCAAATTTATATGATTTGAATGGAGCGAGAGTAGGCCAAAAAGTATAATTCTAGTGAGTCCATCGAAACTTTGATAGCGGCAAAACACTGTAGCCACGAGACAATGTAAAGGGAAATAACTCGCTATCCAAGACGGGGCATACATTTCTGCACCTCCTCCGTTGGCCAGGCTTTTGGCGATCCTGTTAGTTTTGGAGATGGAAAATTTTGCATTTGTGGCGCATATTTTCAAGGCATCTGTCAATCGGTTCCTTAAGATAAAGTCACAAAACAATTAGTCTTTCTCTTCATCCGATTTGGTTACCCAAACGGCCTTGCTGACTCTATATTTTTTTAAGTTCGAACACAAAATATAATTCCCACTACCATGTAGAGCTCTGTGCAGGTCCAACAGTTTAAATGTGCAGATTCGTCATGCGGCAAATCCTTTTTACCAGTTCAGGCAGGTTTTGAGCTTTCCAATCTACAGTCAGTTTTAGAATGTTGTTCAGGGATTCAGTTATTGTTGGTCCAAAGTTTTTCAGATTTGCCCTGCTGAAACGGCAGACACGCGTGATTCAAAATCAGCTGTTTCACTCTGTTCTCAAAGTACTCTTTGAATTGAGGATATTTGGAAAAATAAATGTCAAGATCCTCAACACATGTTTCAAGAGTAAAGCTGTCCTCGCACTTGGCCGCCCCCTCTTCACCAAATATCTTGTTGACTATAATATTTCTGTCTTTTTTGGAACATCCCAATATCAGACAGGTATAAACATTTTCCTTTAGGTCTTTTAGCACAAAGAATGTGTGAAGCAGATGGGAAGCATAATTTCAGGGCTTTTGTCAAGGCGGCTTTTTGATCACTGCTGACTTTAATTTCGAAAGTCAACGACTTCGTCTGAAATTTTTGCCTGAATATGCGCGAAAAAAGAATATGTCTCAAAATTGCCATCCCAGTATAGGTACACAGTACCAAAGCACAGGGTTTATTGATGATTCTTTGCTCAGAATGCTTGTATTGTTGTGACATAGCACACTCCAAGATTAAATGTTCGGTCTACTCCAGTTACACTGCCGCCTTTTTCCCCACTTGCTCAGACGTTTTGTTTGAGGTCGGCTAATTGGTCCTTTGAATAGAGAATCACATACAGTGGCTTGTCCTTTTTATACGCCCGCCAAAAGGCGAACGTATTCTGTGATGGCGGTTTCCGTCCGTGTGTCCGTCCCTCGTGTCCGGTCTATATCTGGGACAGTTTTCTATCTACAGTTCCAATTTTTGGTGAGTGGATACCCTATGGGGAGACGATGTGTCGCGTATCAAAATGAAGGTCAAGGTCAGAGGTCAAAGGTCACTGGCCTAAAAAACAGGAAATCACTGAAGTTTTTGTGTCCGGTCTATATCTGTGAACGTTTTCTATCCACAGTTGCAATGTTTTGTGAGTGAATATGCTAGGTGGAGACGACGTGTCGTGTACCAAAATTGAGGTCGAGGTCAGAGGTCAAAGATCACTGTTGCCTAAAATCAGGAAATCATTGACAGTTTTCCATCTACAGTTCTAATTTTTGTTGCGTGGATGCCCTAGGGGGGGAACGATGTGTTGCATACCAAATGTAGGTCGAGGTCAGAGGTCAAAGGTCAGTAGGACAGAAAAATCAGGAAATCATTAAAAATTTCTAATTTTTTGTGAGTGGATTCATTAGGGTGAAATGAAGTGTCGCATACCAAAGTATAGGTCAAGTTTTAGGTCAAAGGTCACTGTGACCCCAAAATCAGGAAATCATTAAAAATTTCTAATTTTTTGCGAGTGGATTCATTAGGGTGAAATGAAGTGTCGCATACCAACAAATAGGTCAATGTGAAAGGTCCAGGTCACTGTGACCCCAAAAAGTCATTTTCATATGCTTGTCGAAGACGAGGTCATGTAACTATGCGATGTTGCATTCTATCCATTCATCCATTAACATTTGTTGTTCATGCGATGTCTCTAGTTTCAAGGTATGGATTGGTACCAAATTTACTCGCATGGCAAAGAGCCATACATTTTGAGATCAATTTGTCAAAGGTCAAGGTCACAGTCCCTCAAAACTGAATCAAGTTTAGCTGACTTTATGTGGTAGGTTGGAATATTCAGAGTTCTCTCCCATACATGTATATGGCATTTGTCCTGTGGAGTTGTCTCCCATGTTTGAAACCGCTACATTTAGTTAAACTGTTGTGAAATAAAAACCATACATTTACTAATTTAATGGGGAGAGGGGTCATTTATGAACTTCATACCTGTTTGATAACTCGAGATCAAAGGTTTACTTCATCACTTTATTCTTCCTTCATGAAAAATTCTCTTGCCTGAAAGGAATCCATTTGTAGGAAAACTACTATACGATTTCAGTGTGGGATATGTTAGCTCTCGGCTCTTGCTTCAAGGTCAACTAGTTACCAAGAGTTAAGCTCATTTTTGTTTATCATTCAATATAAGATGTGATATATGTTACATTCTCAGAAGCACAAAATTGTAGACCTTTCTCTGGATTCCTAGCTACCAATTGGAATCAAGGCTGTTAAACAACCTTGAAATTAGGACCAATGTAATTCCAGATATACGGGCGTATATTGAAGTCCCTTGGGCTCTTGTTTGCATTGTTATACTTTTTGTCACGAATCTGGTGAAAGTCTCTCTGGCCCAGAATTGAGTCTTCTTCAACTATTTCCTGACAAACTTGTCTGGGGTTCTTGATCTTAGCCTCTCGACTGATTGTTTACATGACCTCGGGATGAGTACGGACTCAACGGGAAGAACGGAGTTTTTGTGTTCTCCACAGTACTCGATTATTGCGATATTCCCATATTCTTGTTTTGGAATGTGATGAAAATACGTTAAGCGCTTCCTGTAGGTCTCGTTACACTCTAGAGTTCTGTAGTAGCAGTGCATTTTGGTTACTTTTTCCGGAACAGGCTGAGGTTCTAAAGGCACCACTCATCTCTCGATGCAGTCAATACTGGTCCCTTTCCAAAAAAAAAATCGAAATTCATCGCCCCACTGAAGTCTCTGATGAAGAAGCTATTGAAAGTGCTCTCTTTTTGTCATCCCACACTCCACAGTCTTCGGGAAAATCACAGCAGATATTCGTCCTTTTATCGTTATTTACGGTGTTGTCCACTTTAAACCCCCCAGTTTTTTAAGCCATCTGCAGGTATGGTCCTGTGTATGATGTGATTCGCAGTCAACTGCTGGAATAGCCGATCAACTGTCATGAACTTTCCTGACGTTGGAAGTAAGATAAGTCGGGATATGTGGGCAGTTTTTTTTGCTTGGTAGTTGAATCTGACGGATTAGAGCGAATATCATCATCTATAGGCTCAGATATGTGTCAGGCTGAAGGTGAAGAAGATGGCGACATCGCCCGCTTTTTTGTGCATCGAGTGCGAGCCTTGGAATTTGGGGTCGAAGTTCGGATGCTTGACAGCGGCAGGCTCCCAGGAGATGGTGATTCCATCATGGCTTGTAGATCGGGCGAAGACAGCGATTTGGGTGATGATAATCTCATCTGCTGGATTATAATCAATTATTTGGATTAAAAAAAATATTGATGGAATACTGACATCAAACGGTACTATCATTCGGATAAACGAGAATTTGTTGTCCAAGTTTATTTATTAAATAAAATGACAGAGAAGACATAAAAATAGTCTCTAAATAATTTGTGTGGAAGCAAGACAATATGTTGATGTGTCTCACCCCTTTTTTAGCTTGATTGATCGAGGCGTTCGGTTTGAGACTTGACAACTTCGGCATATGACGTCTTCTTTGCTACAATGAAGCAGGGGTCAGAGCGTTTCAAGTTTAAGCCGTGATTTCCCGGAGTAACAGAGAGACAAAGTGGTTCGGGGTCCAAGAACTGGCGGCACCAACAGCTTGGATGAAACGTAGTGTTCAGTGTTGGCAGGCACTTGTCCAAGATGCCGGGTAACTGATGGATACAGAAATAATATCCCTGGCTTAAACAGTCACAGCTGCTTGGACGGTCCAGGCGGATGAGTAGCTCCCGTTAATAGAATAATCCACACATGCCTCATCAAAATCTGGGGAAACGTATTCTATGCCAGCCCCCTTCAGTTGCTTGATATTTTCTGTACGAATAGTGACCATCTCTAGACATGTCAAAACTCTAATGTGGTCCGCAAATGATTTGTCTCCAGTTATAGCCGCCCACTGATAAGGTGTTAAATAGGCAGTTCCCGTTCGCGATAACGTCTACTGGCATGCACCCGGGTGCTCCCCCCAATTTTTCCAGGATGATTTTGGCCGTATGGTCTACTGGCATAGAAGCAAGTGGAATCTCACAGGATGGAGGCGAAAAAATGGGTATTTCTTAGCAGAACCGCCTCAAATTGGACAGCCGCCATAAGGAAGGTTATCCCTCCATTCGCAGCAAATCCATTGGTTTTTGTGGTTTTTGCACATCCAGAACAAATGTACTCTTGCTCGAGGAATCCTAATGCTGTCATTTGTGTCTCTGACAGCTGTTCGCACTCATCGTGGAAACATGACTTACAAGAATTGCCGAAAATGGACCCGTCCTCTTGGGCACAGTTTGACTGACAAATTCCATAAGGATCGGGGTATGCTGAAGGGCACGGTTCTTTGGCCTGCCCATAATGGTTGAGTTGATAGATATCTTATGGAGAGCGAGCTTTTAACACGAAGCAATTGCAGAATGTGTTGGATAATCTTCCATATTTTGTCACATATAAAAGTAAACTTGGGGAATCCACAATTTCATTTTTCGTAATCAGTTGACATTATAAGCAGTTGGGTCTTAGATTTTCTTGTCTGGACAATAACTTGTGAACGATCTAACCGATCAACTTCAAACTTGGGGTGTGCCTTGACATTGGTGAGAGGACGGTTGGGATTGTTTTTCAGCAATGTGCGTAATCTAATATGGCCGCCGTCAGCCATATTGGGTTACAAGCAGTTGGATCTTGTCCGGACAATAACTCGAGAACGATTCAACCGATCTACTTCATACCTGGGGAGTGCCTTGACATTGTTGAGAGGAGGATTAGGATTGTTTTTCAAGGACGTGCTTAATCCAATATGGCCACCATCAGCCATACTGGATTTCATTGGATTTTAAGCAGTTTGATCTTGTCCGGACAATAACTGGAGTAGGATTCAACTGATTTACTTCAAACTTGGGGATTGTCTTGACATCGGTGAGAGGACAGTTGGGATTGTTTTTCAGCAATGTCATAATCCAATATGGCCGCCGTCAGCCATATTGGATTATAAGCAGTTGGATCTTAGAATTTCTTGTCCGGACAATAACTCGTAAACAATTTAATTGATCAACTTCAAACTTGGGGTACTGTATGCCTTGACATTGGTGAGAGGAGGATTAGGATTGTTACCTCCGTCGATCAGACGGAGGTCTAGGAGCGCAACGTGATATCTCCCGCCAAATAATTGTCATATGGGGAACCCACGACTCGTGTGATTTCCAATAGGGATTGCTATGGTTCCCGACGAAATTTTGAAAAGTTTCTGGACACAATTGAATGCTTACGTCACAAAAGGTGTGTATCCTTTGCAGTGCTTCCACCGGGTCTCTTAATTCGAGGGTACTAAATTCGCGCGTGTACTTATAGCTTCGCGCTGGTACAGATGGCCGGTATGCGACGAAGACAAACCTGCGCTTTCATAAAAAGTAAATTTTCACGAAAGAAAAACTCGCATTCCGGATAGTATAATTGGAAACTTCGACGAGAATCTCTGAATCGGCAAAAAGATAAAGGACGAGTGTCATTCACCAGGATGCGAGTCGGAAGTGAGAAGTCAAATTCAAAGTCAGAGGTCAAAAACGTAAAACTCCGAAGAACTCTCCCGGCTTTTTCTTTTCTTTTTTTTTTTGAGTTGGGGGGGGGGAGATAGCGACTGGAAAAATATATCTTCCCATGCTTCAATCGTTATCTGTGAATCCGATCAACAACCTAGCCAGACAATCTGTCAAAAATTATCCGTCGTCTGGGTAAGGTTGAAGGGTAATCGGAAGCTCGGACTGTGATACAGGCAAAAACTGTTGCTGTTGTAGTCTAGAAAAATAACTGGCATGCACTCTATGGAGAAGGGCCTCGTGAGGCACAAAGTGCAATTTTGTTGTTGTTGTTTATCTGCAAATCCGCTCATCTCGATGGGTATCTTTCACTGGTTCTCATAGTTGCCTGGCCTGTGTTATATTCGGTGGTCGAAGTCTACGTATAGTTTTTTTCAATAAATTATGGAAATTAATACAAACATATATACAGATATTTTTTTAAATAGATTTTTTTATAAGTGTATTTCTCTTTCATCTTAGGCTCAATTAAAGTCATTCTCTAAAATGTGAAGCCGAGTTAATACAGTTTTTACCCCTCGGCCAAAATTTGGCCGAAGGGTATTGTCGTCATGTACGTCCGTCCGTCTGTCCGTCCGTCCGTCTGTCCGTCACACCTTTCTCGTTACCAAGATATCTTCAGAACGACTTACCCTAGGCACACCAAACTTGCAGTGCACATCCGTATGCTTGTGACCCAGAACCCTATGGAATCTGGACCTGATTGGTTAGAAACTTTGGCGGCCATCTTTAATTTATGCGAAACCATCACAGCTTTCTTGTTACCAAGATATCTTTAGAACGACTTACCCTAGGCACCCCAAACTTGCACTGCACATCCATATGCTCATGACCCAGAATCCTATTGAATCTGGATCTGATTGGTTGGAAACTTTGGCGGCCATATTTAATTTATGCGAAATCATTAATCTTGTGTATCTTAGGTACCATTTCTCTGTTCAGTGTGAAACTTGGTATAGATCATCGATGCATCAAGAAGCTTCAAAGGAATGACCAAACCAGTTTCCCTGATTCGGTGAAAACCTTGGCGGCCATCTTTAATTTATGCAAAATCTTCAATGATATATATCTCTGATACCATTCAAGTGTTCTATACGAAACTTGGTATACAGCATCGATGTATCAAGAGATCTGCAATGTATAGCCACATCAGTTCCTCTGAGTGGCGGGAAGGATGGGCGGCCATCTTTAATTTATGCAAAATCATTAATGATCTCTATCTCTGATACTGTTCGAGTGCTCGATGTAAAATTTGGTATATATCATCGAAGCATCAATAGACTTACGATAAATGACAGTTCTGGCGTTTCTGATTGGGCGGAACCTTGGCGGCCATCTTTAATTTATGCAAAATCTTCAATGATATATATCTTTGATACCATTTCAGTGTTCTATATGAAACTTGGTATCCAGCATCGATGTATCAAGAGACTTGCAATGAATAACCACATCGGTTCCTCTGAGTGGCGGGAAGGATGGGCGGCCATCTTTAATTTATGCGAAATCATTAATGATCTATATCTCTGATACGGTTCAAGTGCTCAATGTAAAATTTGGTATACATCATCGATGTATCAATAGACAGTTCTGGTTTTTCTGCTTGGGCGGAAACCTTGGTGGCCATCTTTAATTTATGCAAAATCTTTAATGATGTTTATCTTTGATACCATTTCAGTGTTCTATATGAAACTTGGTATACAGAATCTATGTATCAAGAGACTTGCAATGAATAACCACATCAGTTTCTCTGAGTGGTGGGAAGGATGGGCAGCCATCTTTAATTTATGCGAAATCATTAGGGATCTCTATCTCAGATAATTTTCAAATGTTCGATGTAAAATTTGGTATACATCGTCGATGCATCAACAGACTTATGTAATGAATACCGGTTTCTCTGATTGGACGGAAACGTTTGAGGCCATTTCTAATGGCAAAATTTTTCATAATCTGTATATTTGTTACTTGACTGCTTGGTGTTCCTGCATGAAGTCTTGTTTTAAATTGAATACATTATGAATGGCTGGCGCCCAGAGCCGAGGGGTTTTCAGATGCGCAGCTTCGTATTAATTATCTACCAAACCCTGTCCTCTGACATAGAATAAAAGAGAAGTTGGGAATAGAACCGCTCAACACAGTCATTTCTAAACATCAAGTTGTACATAAGTATTTTTACTTACTCTGTACAAGCTGAGGGCATTTTTGTGGCTTTTGAAAATTTTGAGATTTTTGCGTGTCTGTCCATATTTAACTAAGCGACGTCCAAGCGAGCTAATGTACGCGCATTATATTCATATCAAATATGGTGCGGCTTGTGTTCAATGAGGCTTGGAATGTTTATACAATTAATTTTCTTCTCACTGTTACACAATGAAATTAAGTTTCAAATCATTTGATTCATCTCTTCGATGTAGATTGTTATGTTTCATTCGAGGAAATAATTTTAAAAGATATATATGCCATTTTCTAACTTTATGGCTGGAGTTGTATCACAAAGAGCAAACGGCGTAAACATGCTTTCCCATCTCACCCACGCTCATATGGGTATCGATCGTTCCTATTCGAGGACACACTAACTGATGACCTAGTTCAGAGCCAGTGATTTGCTCGCCCTCCACCCCATTGGATATCAGTTGATTCCTAAGGAAATAAACATTACACATGTAATGACCACCTGCCGAGTGATACATGTGTGAATCGGTCAGACATTTCCAAGGATGCCAAATTCTAACTTAAAACAACCATGCCGGATTTCATTGCTTCACTGAGAATAATTGGATCTAACTTTTACAAAGCCTGCAGCTCCCAATAGCTCCTGGATCTAGAACACATAAATGAAGGGACCTAGTTTATCGGTGCTATGGCAAAAATATCATGTAGAATGGGATTGTGTGGATAATATCCTTGGAAGTTGAAGTCCTGCTGCATGCTTCACAAACATCATCAAAAGTGAAAATTATCTCCCTTGACCAGGTAAGGACTTGAATGTGTGTCTAAAATGATTTAGCTTCTAGAAACAGACTTCATTTCAAATTTTAATTCCAATTCTGCTACATGTACATGTATAAAATACATACAGAATGAACTGCATACATAATACATGTAACACAAAGAACAGGTATATGTATCTCATTACATTCTTATTCAAAGATCAATACCTGGGTAATATTACAACAATACCATGGCGTTATATATTGTTATGATTGACTTAACTTTAGCTGCTGAAGATATTTCTAATTTGAGATCAATGAACAATCATACTAGATTTCATAACTTCATTTATTTTCACAATAAGCAACATAATCGAGATTAGCAAGTGAAGTTTTAAAACATAATATAATAAACAGCATGGGTCTTCTTCAGTTTATTGTAGACAAAAATACCCATGAATATATGTTACCATGATTCAGTCATGATATTACCTGTAATATATTGATGTCGACAAGGTATAAACATAATTATTTGATAGTATTACTAATTGTATGTTGTTTATGATTAACATGAACATTTTATTTGCTGCGTGGAATTCAGTCATTTGTTCCATAGGGGCAATATTCTCATCAGTCATCACCATTCAATGTGAATGTGATACATGTACAAGTCCATGGTCATTGATACAGTAAGGTGAAGGCGAAGGTGACCTGTAACACCAGTATACAAAATTATACCGAGCGCATTGAATCCTCATCATATGATGTTGAGACAGATCAGAACGAAGTGTCGGTAAAATCAGGTGTGTTTTGAAGAGCATTCTCTCATCAGTGATGATGCTATACTGTACACATACAAAATATGAAGTGTTGATGTGTTGGGCCTATAGCACAAAATCACAAGCAAGTTGGTACAACAACTAGGCACACGGTGTCTCATTTCTGCCGCTAACGTGTCGATTTGGGTGAGGGGATCCTCTCAGGGGGAGGTGGGGGTGGGATGGGGCCTAATGTCTCAAGCACTTTTCCAGGTTTTCCATCAATATACTCTATTCCATACCCCAATATTTCAAGCACGTCAAATCAAACAAAAATTATTTGCTGGGAATGTGACTTTCACATCCCTGTCTGGACATGCTAGTGAGGAACCCTCAATCCCAGATTAATTACCATTGATGAAGCCAACGTCCAACAAATGCAAAATTGAGCTTGGCATCCGGCCGTATGTTATTCAGTGATGTATTACGCTACGGACCCTGTTGCCTCGACGGAGGTCTTTGCGCTCATCCAGCGCTTGTTTTTAAAGGACCTGCTTAATCCAATATGGCCACCATCAGCCATACTGGATTTCATTGGATTTTAAGCAGTTTGATCTTGTCCGAAAAATAACTGGAGTATGATTCAACTGATCTACTTTAAACTTGGGGAGCGCCTTGACATCGGTGAGAGGACAGTTGGGATTGTTTTTCAGCAATGTGCGTAATCTAATATGGCTGCTGTCCGCCATATTGGATTATAAGCAGTTGAATCTTGTCCGGACAATAACTCGAGAATGATTCAACCGATCTACTTCATACATGGGGAGTGCCTTGACATTGTTGAGAGGAGGATTAGGATTGTTTTTCAAGGACGTGCTTAATCCAATATGGCCACCATCAGCCATACTGGATTTCATTGGATTTTAAGCAGTTTGATCTTGTCCGGACAATAACTGGAGTACGATTCAACTGATCTACTTCAAACTTGGGGAGTGCCTTGACATCGGTGAGAGGACGGTTGGGATTGTTTTTCAGCAATGTGCGTAATCTCGAGAACGATTCAACCGATCTACTTCATACCTGGGGAGTGCCTTGACATTGTTGAGAGGAGGATTAGGATTGTTTTTAAAGGACGTGCTTAATCCAATATGACCACCATTAGCCATACTGGATTTCATTGGATTTTAAGCAGTTTGATCTTGTCCGGACAATAGCTGGAGTACCATTCAACTGATCTACTTCAAACTTGGGGAGTCCCTTGACCTTGGTGAGATCCCCGTTAGGATTGTGTTTCATGAACGAGCATAATCCAATTTGGCTGCCATCTACCAGCGATATTGGATTATGTTGTATTTTAAGCAGTTGCATCTTGTCTGGACAACAACTCTAGAATAATTCAACTGATCGACTTCAAACTTGCAGCTTGGCTTGACATTGGAGAGGGCAGTTGTCATTGCTTTTCAGTTACCTGTGTAATCCAAGATGGCCACCATCAGTCATCTTAGATTTTCAGCATTTAGATCTTGTCTGGACAATAACTCTAGAATGATTCAACCAATCTACTTCAAACTTGGGAAGTGCATGGACATTGGTGAGAGGACAGTTGGTATTATGTTTTATGGCTGTGCATAATCCAATATGGGTGCCATCCACTGTATTAGATTATGTTAAAGGTTATGGGCATGTCCACAGAACAGTGCTACCAAAGTGTGAGATGAATAGAGAAAATTCAGATCACGTGAATTCTTATTTTGAATGCTTATCACGAAAGAAGGGCATATGCAGTTAACAAATTTAGCCATGGAAAGATATTCTAAATGTTGAGGTAGGAGGTGGTTTCCTAATGTGTGCCAGAGTAACGTATGCAACATTGACATTTGGTGCACATCAACTGTTGTAATAAATGACAGTCAATTTCATCACACAAATTTGACTGAAAGAATGGTTTAAGTGTCGGCTTCAATTGCCACTGAAGTAGCAATGCAGAGATATAAGATGTTGAGTTCAGCAGGTTTTTCAACGCAAAATTGGGTAACGTACTTTACAGTTTGACATTTAAATGAAGGGGCATTTTGGAGGAAAATGCCTGTGCTATTCCAAGGCTCAATGTTGTGAAGAAACAGGTGGTTGAAGTCGTCTTCGAATATTGCAACATAATACAGAATATGTTTTTAATCCAGAGCTCACAGGATTTCCAAAATTTGTCAAAAGTAACGTATCTAACATTTGACAGATAAGTTATATCACAGAATACAGATGTACTTCATATACCACTCAATGTTTTCCCATAATAAAATGTTTAGGAATGATGGAAGAAAAATACCAATTTAGGAGAATTTCTGACATATCTTAATTTAAAACTTCTTTTATAATATTTTTTAGTAAGGTTTTCTATCCTGCTGTTGGTAACGTACTTAACATTTGACCATAGTTAAGTGAGATTAGGGTGACAAAAGTTAACTATTTGCACCAGTAATGACAAAATTTAAACACAGTTGCTGGAAGAGATAAAGTTTCCAAGTTATGCTGAAATTTCAGCAATTCTCGACATTTTAGATAAGCACAGTAAGCCTTAATACAAAACAGTAACGAATCTAACGATTGACTGGTGCACCAGTTGTCAAACGTTGTGTTCGTTACTATGAAATACGACAGACGATTACTCACACAAAAATACTTTGTCAGTGCTCTATTTGCATTACAACTCAACCAAAACGTTTGTAAAAAAATTGTAGGCAGTAAAATTATTAAATAAATTGATAAATACTATTCAAAGCAGCAATTGGCGTTCAGCCGGTAACGAACACATGGTTGGACAAGACTTCGACAGGTCAAATGTTATGTTCGTTCTGGGTAACACAACAGAGAAAAGATCGCCTTACGTTAATCTTGCAAATTTATCATTCAACTTTTTTTGCAACGCGTGTAGAAAAGCAAATCAACAAAACGAACAAAACGAAATGTAGATCTCTGGCTTCAAGTTATGAATAAACACTGTTTAATCGAAGTAGTAACGTATCTTACACTTTTAATAAGTTTGGACCGACAAAATTAACTTCCCTCCAGAACTGAATCTTTGCGCGAAATGGCGGCAGACATTTTGCACAGCTAATGGTGACGTCACAGCTCTCGTACAGCATATAACTCTGACTCCTTGAAATAAACCCCAAACTGCTATCAGCTGGCTCTGAGCATGAGGAGTAACGTATCTTACCATGGACCGACGGCACGCCAGTTAACTTCGGGATACTTTTTGACGAATACGACGATGAGCACGAATCTCTCCAAACCCTGATATTTTATTTACTCAATCAAGTCTACTTGGTCAACAGATAGATGGACTTTTAAAGATAATGTTTATCGCTGTGCACCACTGACACTGACGACCACGTGTTTGACCGACCAAGTAAGGTTCGTTACCGAGACAACAACAACAACAGCCATGTGCACAAATTACAAAAGGACGATGATTTTGTTTTATCACAAATAAAAGTAACAATGAATTCATGATAAATAAATGAATTTATGGAAATAAACAAATATTTTAATCTGACTGTCAAGAATACAAACAGCATTTGTTCATGTCACGTTTTTGGGGTCATAAAAAAGGTGGAAGCAGCCAAGATTTCACACCATATTTTTTTTAATCAGCTAAATTTATGTTTGCTTATTATGATTGTGTCTTTGGGTGATGGGGATAATGTTCATATATCAACTAGGTGTTAGACAGTAAATTTATAGACAGAGGTGATGGTTAAAAATTGACATTCCCAAAGTAACACAATACCGTAGACATGCCCTTATACAAAATGGTCTCAAAATGTGCTACTTTTTGGAGCTAAATTGTTGTAGAGGTGATTATATAGACTTGTTTTAGATTTTTGTATGTTTCCAAACTGCCCAAGGTTGGAAATAGCAGCAGTAAAGTGCGACAATTTCATGCCCCTTTCAAAACGACGAAAGCTGTGACCGCTTGACCTGAGACGTCACAACCTGATTACGATCTCGCTAAAATGCCTGTTGTGACGTCAAAATGTCAGCGACATCACGTTAGAACTCCCACAGTTTGGTGAATCTTTCGTAACAACGCCCGACGTTATAGACTATGACGTTTACGGCGCAATCGTAATCAGGTTATGACGTCATGCACCAGAGGTCACGGCTCCAATACGTTTTCCCCCACATGTGTGCTATTCGTGTCCTAAAACCCACTTCGACGACATTATTCGAGAAAAAAATACTAATTTGTGGTTTGGAACAATACTGGGTATGTATTAATGCAAAGTAGTATAGAGTCATTTGGTATAACCTTTAAGCTCATCAGCGATATCTCCATTTTCAAATCATACTCTTCATCAATGATATGAGATATCATCGACCAAAAAAAATCGACCATAGAGGTCCATGGCCCCCGCAGCAGCAGCGCCAGTTATGGTGGATGTAGTGCACCATAACTGGTGCTGCTAGCGCGGGACATGGACCTCTATGGTCGATTTTTTGTTTGTTTCATCCATCCGTTCTATTTTGATCATATTTGCATTCTAGTATGTAATAGGACCTTCATTGAAGTGAATACTTGCTCATTTGGGTTCATTGTGCTTTCAGTTGGGTAATCTGACTTTCATTTGGGTTCATTTGGGTAATTCGTTGGACTGCGGTAAAACGCTATGGGTCAGCTCGCTATAATGACCGCTCTTGATTATGACCGTTTCTTTCCTTGCACGCTCAACGTTCACGCCAACTGTTTTTTTCCTAATAAAATGGAATTCAAAGAAACTTTTTGGGGGAATTTCAGATTCAAGTTATAGAAATAAAAGAGAACTGTCTAAACCACCTTTTATTCATTACACCAATTCTCCTGTAGAAATCTATTTCAATCCTTATCCTGAAACAAGGGTTTCTGGAACAAATGCCACTCTCTACCACTGCAATACAAATGCATGTATTTGCCATTACCCAAAGACACTGAACATTGAGAGGTCTAAAGTAGACCACATTTCACAAAAACTTGGTCAAGTATGTGTAATATATATACATGGTTGCTTCTTCGCAGATGGTTGGTGGGTGCCCGGTGGGCGAAGGGTCCTGTTACTACAATGTATTTTGCTGAAAAGCAACAGAAACTTGATAGTGTGGTGTCTAACACAGTGATATCACTTGTATTTATTGCACCAATGTAAGCGCCCTGTCTGTGTCTTATGGGCTGTCCTTGGGGTGGATGGTGGGGTGTCTGGTTCCATCATCTTGCTTCGAATGAATTTGAAAGTTTGATGCATTCAAATTAAAATACTTGTATCACAATATGAAAAGTCTGTGTCATGAATTTAAACCATATATCTCAGATGAAAAGAATTTAAAAAGAATGTGAGGTTTAAAAGTTACTATCAAACAGCAATGAAAACAAATGTGAAATTTGAAATGATGGTTTTACAGAACTTTGCATCA